>JAGKTI010022843.1:835-15074 GCA_018397915.1 Birgus latro
CTTCGGTTATCAATAAGATCTTAGAGAAAGCAGGCCTTTGGATAGTACCATACTCAGGACGTTAAACACAAGTCAAAACAAAAGTGAAAGGAAGTAAAAAATGGGTGAAATATACAGCGTATCGTGAGTGTAGGGTCTAGAACGTACTCGAGGATAGTTCCGCCTTATACACATCCCTGCCACTTCGAACCTTCCAGCGTGAGGCGACCACAGTGAAGCAGCAGCCAGACACTCTGAACTGGCTGGTAACACTGTGGAAGGGGAGGAGGAAGGGTGGAGGAAGAGACTGGTTGGAGATAACTGAAGCAACTCCGGCTGAAAAATCCCTTCCTATGGGTAGTTACATCTTCTACTCTATGTAGGAGAGCATTAATGGCACAAATCGGAGGTGGGGTAGGAGGACAGAATTTTCCTAGAGGTAACCAACCGGACCGCTGCACGAGGAAGGGTGGGGAGGAGGGAGGTAATTTCTGGGGATATAAGGATCTCTGCAGCATCACTTAAGACTCTGAAGATGGGTTCTGTTTAGCCTGAAACGGTATAGAATACAAGGAATTAAAGATCTAAGATGTATTTCTCCTCCCGCCCAACATGCGGTAGGATGGATACTTAGGCTGTGATAGGGAGCAAAGCAATTTATAAAAAATTCAGCTAGGACTGGATAGGTAAAATAGATTTGAAACATTTGATAGGAAGCTAAAGTTGAAATGAAGCTAAAGCTAGGAGGCAACTGTAGGTATTAGTAAGGATGGTGTAGGGAGAAAGCAATAGGTAGGACACTATTTAGCTATAGGGAGGCAACTAGGGAGTGTAGTAGATGGTAGAAAAATGGAGGGTACACTTAGCACTAGATGGCAGAAAAGTGTACTTTAATATACTTTGATACAAGATTCGAAAATTATCCCTGACGATATGTCTAAGGGTACAGGTAAGATACAGGTGAACTTAATCAGCTCCCAAGCAGTCAGGGTGTTAGAGCTCAGGTAAAGTTATAAGATTAAATAAGAGAGTAAGCCAGTATAGTGACGGTAGGAAATTCGGTGCTATGTTGTTGGTGAGTTAAGGAGAAACTTGAATTCTAAGTTGGGAATGCAAAGGTTTGGGAAATATAGGTGAAGGGAAATGCACTACATATAGTTAAGTACAGAAATACCAGTTGTGTGCGATAATAGTCAGCAGTGGTTAACAGGTAACTCTTTATTCTTTCGTAAGTAACTAGCATTACTTCGGTAAGCAACTCTAGCAATATTTCTAACATTATCTAGAATGTTCATGGCAAGACAGAACGGAAAATACAAAGACTGGGCGGGTGAATCTGGCCAATTTAACTGCCCTGAAATCTTTGTATAGATATTAAGTCTGGTCAGTGGACATCTGGAGACAGTTGAAGATTTTTGCCTACTAGCTAGGTATTAATATTTGACTAGGTGTATTAAGTCTGGCGTTGATGTATTAAGATTCATCCCTTATCAGTGAAGTATGATATTGCCACCTGGAATAAAAGACCTGCTTCCTTATTTTGCCAGTGCTGACGTTTATGTACACACACTTCCTTAATGATTTTTTCTCAGGTAAGAAAACGCTGAGGTGGAGACCGGATGTGGAGCGGTATATGAACGTGGGTGGTGGGTGTTGGGAGGAGAGCCTACTGCTTCTGGATAAGGTGAATTTTGTTCGTGGAGACTCTCTTGGGATAAAGTCTGGCTACAAGGAAACTGTATGCTGTGACAGGAGTACAAGCAGCCCAATTTACTGCTGCCATAACACTGCTGACCCAGACAAGGTAATGTTTAAGAAATCATTAATCAAACTACTGTATATAATTTTAACCATACACTGAATGGTTTAGTCTTTTTAGCTCTGCAAACCTAAGCTGCTAAATACGTACTTCGCATTTTCTTTAGGCTAAGGTTATTTGAGATGCAAATCGGGTCTACATCTTTACTTATTCCCCTCATAACGTCCACTGTCCTTGGCGAGACATGAAAGTCAGCATGTTTAAGATATATGTATATTAATGTTTATTTACTCTACATCAAGACTTGTTAGCTTTGAGAGACGTTGGGTGATGGGGTTCATGGTTCTTTTTTTTAACAAGGTTATTTAAATTTTCTAAGCACTTAAAAATACTACAGTGGTTGAGAAAATGTAGAATATAACAGAACTGTCCCTTTGTGTCACTATTTAATTTCATTCTGGCTATTTAGTCGTTACTGAAGCGAGGAAAAATTATAAGATTGCCTGCAATTTTATATATTACAGAATGACACTGCTGGAAGATCGAGAACGGAGGATGGGCTGTTGGCTGACTGAAGATTTGGCTGCCTATCTACCTTCTTCCCACCTGTTGGCGGAGTAGTTCCGCATGATTGCCTTCTACTCAACGGTTTCTTGTGCAAATCTGCCTGTTTATGCCTTCTACTCGACTGTTTCCTGTGCACAAGATCCCAGCTGCCCGTATATTGTCTGCTCGACTGTTTCTTGTGCATCAGGAGCCTCAGCTGTTGGTATATGCCTTCTACTGGACTGTTCCTTGTGCTCCATATGGCCCAGGTACCTGTGCTGTGCGTAGAAGACCCTCCTGTACTGCATGCGAATCTACTGCGACAAATGCTGTATGTTAAGATAGTCTGAAACCTCTACAGTATTATATTAACTTTCAATTTACAGTGAAGACTAGACACTCTGAACTCTAATAATACGTTTCGGTAAAAAATAAAAAAAGCTGTATCTAATGACTAGACAAACTCTAGCCATTTACCTCTACTCGACGTCCCTCTCAAAGAATAGTTTGGTTCGTGGTGACAGTGGTTTAAGTCTGCCTGTCATTTCATTGAGAGTTTGTCTGTAATACTTAACTGTCTTGTGCTGTAATTTTAATATCGATATGTTTTGCATCAGCATAATAGAAAATTCGTCATGGATTTTTTGGTGTTAAGACTGTAAAATCTCAAATCTGCTAAATATCCATCACAACCCGGAATCTTAAAATTTCTTGTTGCCACCAGGCGAATTTTCAGATCTGATTTCGCTGCAGGAACACTCGGTAAATGGTTGCCCATTGTTAACATGCGATCTAGGTTAATAAATTGTTTTCTTTGTCGGTAATTATGGTAAGAAAATAATTGCTGTAACATGGCACTGTCTTGCTTGATCTTGATTGCCCGGTAGAATGACAAGAAAATCTACCCTTAATCGGAAAACTAATAACTAACCTGTTTAACCTAACTCCAGCTAACCTAACCTATTTAACCTAACACAAACTAACCTATTACTAAGCGTGGAGACACTGGGCTGTCATATCCCAAGTCAAGACAGTGCACAGTGCTTTTCGCTGATTTCCATATATTCTGGTTTACCAAAAGTTGATTGGAGAGGTGGATAATACTGCGCACTATTATGGGCAACTTCTAGAACATCCAGCATTCATTTACTCTTAACTAATCGCCTGGCAACAGCAAGGATTAAATGTAACTTGTGCTGAAAGGATTCTCTGCTCAACTTTGACTAAAATTGTCATCTCTTGAATGAGATCTTCAGCAATAGATCAACATGAATAGGATTATAGTAAGTATTGAGTGATTGCAGACCCGTAGCGTTAAATTTTACTAACACTGAGCTACGTGAAATAAGTGAAAGGATGAAAATCTGGACAAAGTTGAAAAAAATATAAATCGGCCCGTCACCCACCCATATAGGCTTAATACATTTTAACAATCACTTGAGTATCCTGTGTGAAAAATTAAATTCGTGTTTTATAAAATGTACTTAATATGGAAATATAGATGAAACTGTGACATGTATTGTTAATAAATAACCGAATTCTTTGCATATTTATGTACATGATTACCCTTGGTCCTACCCTATGAACTGGGCATTTATGCTGAAACCACGGATATTGTCACAAGGTCTCTGGCAACCAATCTCCAAAGTTTGGTTAAAATGGATGAAATTATTGTCACGGCAGAAATTATTTTCACTGGGGCCGTAGAATAGTCAGATATTAACCAAATACGATGGTGCTGAAGACTTGCCTCATAACAAAACCTAGTCATTGACAACATCCTCAACTTCACATGAAGTCTGACCTTAGAAGGCTGTCTTTAAACAGACTATACTGTACCTGGCACGTTGGGAATTCTACCGATCTACCGGGCCACATTTCACTTGCTTTTACTGTCTGATTAATTTCTCTCTTGCCGGGCGTTCTGGAGCCCTTCACTACTACAGAATTCTATACCCTCCCTATTGTCCCGTGGTAAACCCTGCGGACTTTGGTTTCAGTTACTCGCTACCGCCAATGACTGACATGGCTGAGCACATGTTTTAATCTTCCCACATGTTCACTAGGGGGGTAATATACGGACATAGCAACCAACGTTTCACTTAGGCCCCGTCCACACGAGCAGGCAGTGCCCGATGGGCAAACTTCATCAAATTATGTTCCAATTCACACGTATATAGGACGTCACAAGCAAGGGAACCACGGGCAAACAAACGAAATGCCCCTGCCCGTTGTTGAGGCACTGCCTGCTGGACTGATTATGGTACACAAAGCTACACTTTTAGCTTTAACTGTCCTACGACAATTCTTACTTCCGATGTTGTCTTACTACACTCGGTTCTGGCGAGCACGAAGGCAGTAGACCACTGCCCGATGAGTAGATAACCACTACCTCACCACAGCTCGTTCTGCCGAGTGGACAACACAGGTGCGCCTGGTTGTAGCCAATGGCCGCCGGGGACTGCTTGATATGGAAACACTGCTAGAAAAGCGATGGATATCCGCTCAGCGGGCTGTGCCCGTCGGACACTGCCCGCTCGTGTGGACGGGGCCTTGCTCTGGCCGCCTGATATTATAATAGTTAACCCGTCACTTCGATGATGTCTTTTAACCCTGATGCCTTTAAATGATTTAACTCACTTCGTTTCTAGCATTATTATTATTTAGTCTCTTGTTACAGATCGGCATTCAAGATGGAGGGACGGTATTTTTAGAAGTTAAAATGGACAGTCTCAAAATGTATCAGCTAGAGTGAGAGGAAATTGAATACTTAAGCGTAATTTATTTGGAAATTACTAAACTATATAGAAAAAAAAACTGAGTAAATCGGACAGCCGAGTTACTGAAAAGTAATTTTAAAAAATATTAGAAATAAAAACATCGAGAAGGACGATTTATAAGACATTAAACTAGGATTATATAGTTCAGTGGAGTGGGGAGGAATCAGGAGGGGCGTAGGGGTGAAGAGTGGGGGGGATGGGATGAGAGGGGAGGGAGAGGGGATGATTGGGGACTTCAGAGAGGAGGGGAAGGGAGGGGAGGTGGGGCGAAGGGNAGAGGAAGCGGGAGAAACTGGCAGGGAGGTAAGGGAAGTTGGATGAAGGGGAGGCGAGGGGGAATACTGTAGAAGAGGAGGGCAGGATTACTGGGAGTGGGGGTGGGGGTGGGGATGGGATTTAGGCATTTACCCAAGTTCATGGCCAGGAGGGGGATTGAAGAGAGCGAGATGCATAAGCCCATAATTAGCAAAAGGAGAATTAGTGCAGGAAATTCGTATAATTACTGAAGATTTGCAATTTATGTTATCAGTTAAGAAAGTTCTTGTAAAAACCATAATTTCATACTGAATACATATAGAAGAATAGAGACCTAGATTTTGATGTACTGTAATTATATCTATGTATCTGTCCATCTAATTATCTATCAGTCTATCCATCTATAAACATAAACATACTGAACTCTGTTTTGTGTGTCTCCTTAATAAGTGGAAACCTATGGTCGCATTTGCTCAGTCATGTCCGAAATTCGTCTTTGGTGGCGAGAGGGAGTGAGACATGGGTGGCCGTGTTTATAGACTTTCCCAGAACTGATGTATATTAACAGAGCTGTCACACTTATTTTGTTGCCCGATGTATTAGTACTTAAGCACCTAAAATCAAGGCAGAATCACTACGAAACCAAAAATAGTAATACATGTGAAAAGTTAACAGTTTAACAGAATACTGTGTGTGATACTTATTACGCTTTTTTTTTTTTAATGCTCTGTGGACCGTACATCGCCCAATCTTCACAAGTGGGAAACAGGGATCGAGACACTGATGGTGGTGGTGGTGGTGGTGGTGGTGGTGGTAATGGCAGTTACAGTTGTAATCAGTTTAGCTAATATCTCCTGAACAGCAATAAATAAAGATACTTTTATTTAGTCCTTGTCAGCGTATCATCGTGGGTGCTGGAATATGTGAATCTTCGATCGCTTTGCCCGAAGGATTTGCCAGAACGATTGCAAGGTACAGGCTCGGCACAAGTCATGATTTTCCTGCTAGATGTATAACTGCCTAAACAAACAAACAAACAAACACACACACACACACACACACACACACACACACACATTTACACAGCTATTCACGAAACACGACTAATTTTTTTATTCGTGATACATGCAGGAGCTTTTGTAGACTTTGGAGAAACCGCTTGTGGCTACAGGTTAGAAACACTCTCCATTAATCGTCTCAAGTCTCCATGAATCCTCCCACAGCCTGATACCTCATCCTAAGCTGAGTCAAATAATCTAAAGGCATCAGGGTTAAAATACATCATCGAAGTGACGGGTTAATTACTATAATACAGGGAGGCCAGAGTAAGTGAATCGTGGGATGCTATGTCCGTAGAATTTCTCCAGAGGCGAATTTACTATACGTAATTCCCTTTGAAACTGTTAGTATTTGATGATTATTTTCTTTCTTTTTTTTTTTCATCGTGAACATGCGGGAAGATTAAAACATATGTGCTCAGCCACATCAGACAGTCAATGACGGTATCGTGCATGGAAAAGTTTTTATGAGAATGTGAGAGTGTTTCTGACTAGAGATATGAATGGAAAAGTAGGGAATGTGAAGGTGGATGGAGTAGTTGGTGAGTTGGGTGTGCCTGCAGATATGGATGAGAATGGCAGTGCTTTAGTGGACATTTGTGCAGGGAGGGGGTTGGTGATAGACAGTACCCTCTTCAGGCACAAAATGATCCACAGGTATACATGGCGAGTGTTGAGAAGGGTAGGTGGTGAACTGAATGAACGGAATGCAATGATTGATTGTGTATGTGTGTGGATGAAAGGATGAAAAGGTGTTTAATGGATGCAAGAGTATAGTGTGATGAGTATGGATAGAAGTTAAGAGGGTGAAGTGCTTGAAAGGGTACAACAGGGAATAAAAGTTGCCGTTTCCTTGAAAGCAGTGATAAGAAACACGGAAGTGAGCATGGAAGTGAAAAAGATACTAATAGCCTCACGCCAAGAGGTGGGAAAAGAAGATTCCCTCCAGATTTTATTAAAAAGGCTGAGGAGAAAAGACAAAGCATCCTTATCCAGGTGTCGGAGCATTGCGTTAGGAATATCATCCGGCCCTGGTGAGGTGTCATGGCAGAGGGAAAGGGCAGATTGGAGTTCGCAATAAGAGAATGGGAGGTTGTAGGACTCCACACTCCCTGAATGGAGGTCCAACACCCTTGCCTCCTCTATCTCCCGTCGTCTGGCAAAAATTGGTGAGGTAGCGTCTCTCTGACTGACCGCCGCAATGGCAGACGCAAAAATATCGGCCACAGCTGCAGGATCACCAACAGGCTCACCATTAGACATCAGCACAGGGGACCTGCCTTGACTGAATTTTCCCGAAATCTATCGCACCCTCTTCCACACCTGAGACATTGGTGTCTTTGAGTTAACAGATGACACATATGCCATCCATGAATCCCACTTAGCTTGTTTCAGTACTCGACGAGCCTTAGCCCGCCCCCTTCTGAGCTCGACAATATTATGCTCCGTCCTGTATCTTCGATAACGGGAGAAAGCTAACTTCTTAGCACGTACAGCAACACTGCATTCCTCATTCCACCACGGGACAGGTCGGTAGCGATACGTGCCAGAAGTTTTGGGAACAGCATGAAGGGCAGCAGAATGCAGAAGGGAGGTAAAGAATGAAACAGCCTCATCAATATGTGGAAAGTCTTCGGCTGAGACATTAATAGAAATCAGAGAAGAAAAAAGGGACCAGTCTGCCTTATTCACTCTCCACCTCGGTAAACGAGAACAGGGACTAGACACTGCTGCAGTGAGAAGGATGGGAAAGTGGTCACTTCCATGGAGATACTAAACAACCTCCCAGGTAAAGTCCAGAAGACAGTCAGGAGAGCAGATAGAGAGGTCAATTGCAGTAAATGAACCAGTTTGAGGGTGAAAAAGTGTAAACGCCCGAGTATTGAACAGGGTAAGATCCTCATCTTCCAATAAGGACGCCAACAAACTCCCACGTTGGTTAGTTAGACAGTCACCCCACAAAGGGTGGCTACCATTGAAGTCCCCCAAGAGAAGAAAGGGCATAGGTAACTGGCCAAGAAGGTTCTCAAGTTCTACGCTATCTACTGCTGTGTTGGGTGGTAAATAAATGGAACATACTGTATACCAGCGATGGGCATACAGTCGCACAGCTACACACTGGAGGTCAGACTGGAGGTGGACTGGCCGATGAGGGATGCCAGCTCTCACCAAAACAGTACTACTTCCAACAGGACCCTGGGTTGGTTTTGAGTAAAAAGCAGTGTGCCCAGGTGGTGCATGGGGGGTGGCAAACCCTACAACAGTTTCCTGGAGACATATACACATAGGGGAACAAGTCAGGAGGGTCCGCAGCTCCTCCCAATTGCCGTTCGATACTCGAAAGGTCCATTGTATTATACTGGCTGAGAATGCCATAGTTCCCATAGTGAAGAGAGGATCAGGATGAGGGGCGAGACAGTCTTGTCCTTTCAGCGGGTTTGGATTTATGCTTTGGAGAACCCTTTGGAGGAGCCTGCCCAGCACCAGGAACCCTCACCCTCTGTCGAACGGCCGAAAGTAAACGGGAAGACGAGGAAGTAAGATGTACCACACTCTTTCTTGGAGTGGGCAGACCAGTTTGCTTGGAAGGCGGCTTGGTGACCGCCTTTGGAGGTGGAGGACGGTCAGTGTCCCCGCCAGACGCCCCAGAAGTGGAAGTAGAGCCCATAGGACTCGAATCATTAGAGTAGGCCATTTCATGCTTCAGATCTAAGGCACCTACGGGCTGTCTAACAACATTTCCAGGTGGGGATGGGACCAGAGGTGAATCATCAGCTGCAGTTGTCACATTGCTAGGTCCCTCTTCCTGCTGGGCAGAGGAGACAGTAGGAGAGTCGACAGAGGTTTCAACAACTGAGATCTTAGGTGGCCGGTCTTCATGATCAGAAGACTCTGAAGAACAACGATGACGTTTGCCAGATACAGATGGAGCCTCAGGCTTACTTGGTAAGACGGGAGGAGGAGCTTCGTCAACGTGGACATCTGCCACCACCATACAAGTGTGCAAGGCGTCGGCCACCGAAGTGGGGGTGGAAACAGTCGGAGTAGTGGTCAGGCAATCATTACTCGCACAAACAGTACTAACTGTTGGGACAGCATTATGCACAGCATGAGTTGAAGGAGTGGTTACTGGAATGGGGCGAGGCTGCCTCTGAGATACAGGGCGATGCACCTGTGTCCTAGATAGGACCGAATCATAAGTTACCAATGGCTGGAAGAAGCATGTCTGAGCTCTTCTCTTTGCTTCAGGAAATGAAACCCTCTCACTGGTACATATGGCCAATATCTCTTTTTTCAGGCAGTACCTAGGACAGTTTTTCGAAGAGGCAGCATGAGGACCTCCACAGTGATAGCATTTTAGGAGTCCTGGACAATCATTATTATGGCTTGATCCGCCACATGAGACACAAACACCAGGCAGGCCTTCCTGTGCTTGACGGCAAAATCGTCTTAAATGCCCATACCCCTGACAGTGGAAACAACGCTTTGGGGTTGGCACATATGGCTTCACAGGAAGCTAGAGCCAAGCCAGTTTCACAATTGTTGGCATCGTTAATTTATCGAAAGTTAGAAACAAGGTCTGGGTCGGGGTTAAAATCCCACCAATTTTCTTCTGAAGGCGCTCAACCTTTATCACACCAGATGATCGGAGTTCTTCCAATAGCCGTGCCTCAGAGTATCGGAGGAGGTCTCGGGAAAATATGACTCCTTTTGACTGGTTAAAACTGCCATGTGGAGTGCATGAAATGGCTGTATTGGACAATATGGTAAGATCTCTTAAACGGGAACTCTCTTCCGGGGAGGACACTTCAACCAGGAGACTTCCATCCCCTTGGGAAGAGATCCTTGGTTCTCTTCCGCATGCTGAGACGATGGTACGGTGCATATCAAAAATATCAATATTTTGTATAGACCCACCAGAAGCAGATTTAATAACAAGATATTTTGCGTAAGACGCAACCACTTTGTCAACTTGGGCCAACCCCAGAGCCACACCCCCCCAACGAGAACGCCTCCTAGACACAACTGAACGCTGGGGCAGAGGAGGATATTCTCCAGGGGCCTGGTGGGGCTCAAGAGTGGTGGTTAGCGAAGTTTGAGCGGAATGCCCAGGGACAGATGCATAGTCGTCAACTTTATTTTGAAGTACTTCTTCCATTTACACCTCAAATTACTTCATTCCCCACCCCTCCACCCACCATGGAGCCCAACAAGGGGAGGTCGTGTGCCAGGGAGAATACCACTGGCGACCCCAGAGGTAGCGGGAGAGTATACGTGGGTAACCACCGGGGAACCCGGACAAGGGTGACTCCAGGACGGTAGGAGCCACAAGGCTCCCCAGTGTCCACTTGACCCTAGCCAACGCATGACCAGCCGACTGACCTGGTCGGGCCCAACCGGGCCGCCCGTCTAGCCAGAATAAGGGACCAAAGAGGTGTATTGCTAGCTGCAGGGCGCACCGTACAGCATCGCTCAACCTCCAGGACTCCCGTCTCCCAGCATTACGGGACGCCATGCACGGCAAACACGTGGGGAGGCAACAGTCCCGCCCTAGATGGCAAACGGGCTGGGACTAACATCACCAGTAGGCCTCCTCCACTAGTGATGTAGGGGGTGCCTGGTCCACGAGACCAACAAATGCCGAACCCTACAAGAGTACACAAGCCTCCAAAGTAGGTGGCACCGCCAACCACGCTTCAAGCCCCGCCACCACGTCAAGGTGATCCCCTGCAGCGGGGACCACAGGGGGAAACACAACGGTTGGATGAACCCATGAACGGCTGAGGGCCAGAGAAAATTGATCCATAATGAAGTCACTGTCATTGTGGAATGTTAGCATACGCATGTTGGGGGAGATAACGGTAATGTTAGTAGATGGCAGGTTGGAAGGCA
Source organism: Birgus latro (assembly GCA_018397915.1). NCBI lineage: Eukaryota > Metazoa > Arthropoda > Malacostraca > Decapoda > Coenobitidae > Birgus > Birgus latro. The sequence goes on from JAGKTI010022843.1 coordinate 12,106, forward strand.
TGTCAATTGGTTGGAAGATGTCATAGGAGTGTTTACGGACTGATTGGTGATAGCGAGTAGCGTAAGTGATGACTGACTCTGATTTGACGGTACAATAGTCCGGTGCTTTGTAGAGACCACTAGCAGGTATGGAGCGGACTGAAATACCAGGACACATGATGTTGACAGGGATGGGAACAGTGAAGAAGTACTGGACGTGGTTGAGGTGAGCATGGTGGACTGGGAGTACAGGAGCTGGAACAAAGGAACAGGTCGAGTATATGGAATGGTTACGAACTAAAGCAGACTCACAGGGCGTAGCGCTGCTAGGGAAGATAGCGAAAAGGTGGGCAGCACAGAGATGAGAGGTAGGGGTAAGGGAGGAACACTGCTGGAGGTTGGTGGTAGAAAGGAAAGCAACTGAAAGGTGGTCATGGGATAGGAGGAAATATTCTGAAGGAACAGAGACTTGCAATAAGGAGCTGTTGTATCGGAAGGGGAAAGGAATGATGTGGAAAAGGTTGAAGGTGATGTCAGAATGGAGAGGGAGATAGACGATGACGTATGTGGTGAGAAGATTGGCCTCGAGAACTGGATAGTAATATTCGAGAGAGGAGTAGGGGAGTATTGGAGATAAACCGAACGCAGAGTGAGCCCATTCTAATACAGAGCAGAGAGCTGAGATAGGTACTAAGTCTGCAGTGACACGTCCATTAATAGCATCGACTAGGATACGAACCGTGACCTGAGAGAACAGAGAGTCAATGGCTAGTTGGAGATTATCCATGGTGAGTTTGAATTAAAAGAACTGAGAAATAGCGTTGAGATTGGAGAGGTGTTGTTTTAAGATGTTGATGAAGTTGTTCAGAGTGTAAGTTACTTCGTTTAGGTGGGCTGTAATCTTCTGTAACATAGTGTGTTGAACTTTGATGACTCGGCATTGAGATTCTAGGGCGGAAGCTAAATAAGCTAAGTCAGATTAAAAGCCGGAAAGGTCATGGGCTGTAGCGACGCCAAACAATCCGCTTAGAATCTCACCTCCAAGACCAAAGAGACCTCATTTCACACGAGAACGACCAACGGGTGGCTGAATGGAGAAGGTGTCATTGAGCTCATTGAATTTACCAGAAATGTAGTGCAACTGCCAGGAGAGTGGGAGGAAAAGATGATATAAATACTGATTTGGGTTGTGTTTCACCATGAGGGCTGTGAGGTGGGTCCTGCTTTTGTGGAGCTGGTGCGCGTAAGCAGGCAGGGCGATGGCTACATCGGCCAGGGGTGCAAGATCGTAGCGCAGGGAGACTACATCTTCAATCAGCATTACCTCGCCTCCTGAGCCGACCAAGGCCCCAGGACGTACTTCTCCATTGTCCTCACCCGACCCGGACCCTAGGAGGGTCAGCACTGCCAGCAGGTAGACCACTAACATCATACCTAGAAGATTAGGTGAGAATTAATGGGAGAGTTCCTGGAGAGGTTGATGGGCGGAACGCATTTTGGATCGATACTGATTGGTTGATGAATGAGTAGGTGTAGGTGGAGATGAAGGAGACTGACGGATAGGTGGAGATGGGATAGAGTGAGGGATTTGTGGAGTAAGAGGGAGAGCAGTAGGTTGTGCAAGTGTTTCTTCCAACACTAGGCCTCGTGGAGCACGTTTTAGATCGTCAGCATGGACCCACTTAGTGTCAGTAGTGGAGAGGTCTTGGATGTGGAACTTGTTGGCTTGTTAATTCAGTACGCGATGGGGGCCGGTAAATTTAGAGGTACGCGTATGGGAATGAGCAAAGACTAGATCACCGACGTTGATAGTGATAGGAGAGGCAGATTTATGTTGGCGTTGTATCACGTCCTCCTTAGATGAAGCGAGATTGGATGTTACATACTGATGGATTGTTTGTGGAAGTTGGCCAATTTTACTTTGACATAGTCATCCATGTTATAGATGGGGTCTGGCTTTGAGGATAACAGGGTGTATGGTAGGTGTTTGTCAAAACCAAAGAGGACAAAGAAGGGAGATTCGCCAGTGGAAGCATTGATGGAGCTATTGATTGAGGATGCCACTTGGGGAATCCAGTCATCCCATGTCGAACTATGGGAGCCTAGGTGTCTGAGGCATTCTAAGATTTTTCTATTGTGGCGCTCTACAAGCCCATTGGAAGCTGGATGGTTAGGTATGACATTGCACTTATTAATTTCAAAGCGACGACAGATCTCCTCCAGGAGGCTATTGTTGAACTCAGTACCATTGTCAGTGAGAATGGTATGTGGTGTACTGAACTGGCAAATTACGTGATCTACGAAGGCACGTGCAACACTCTTCGCGGTCTTATCTGAGAGGGGTGCGAGGACACAGTAGCGTGAGAAGTTGTCGACCGCTACAAACAAATATTCTGCGCCTGATTCTGTAAGAGGGAGTTTTAGAAGATCGATGGACACTGTTTCCCATGGGCGTGACGCGATTGGATATTGTAAGAGTGGCGCAGGTTAGCCGGTGGAATCTTTGTGGCTGTGGCACGAGATGCAAGAGTCACAGTGCGCATTGATATCGCGATGCATGGTAGGCCAATAGAACTCGAGACGTTGTTGGGGCAAGCATCGGTCTTTACCTGGATGGGATGCGTGAGGTGTATCATGAGCGATGTGAAGGACTGCAGATATCAGGTCAGTAGGGACAAAGAGTTGGTGTACTTCTCTGTTGGGCAAATCCTTCCCTGTAAGGAATGTTTTTCTGTACAAGAGACCATCTTTTAGTATGAACTCGTCTAGTGGTACTGGTAGAGCAGGTAAGGTCGCGGCATCTCCTGATTCGTGGAAATAAACTACTTGGAACCACATGGAATCTTCGCGCTGAGAGTTTTGAACATCCTCTGATGTTAAGGTTGTGCTGTCAGTGGTCTTGGGCTGCAGGGACTTGACACGTGTGGCTACATGACGTGAGAGGGCGTCTGCGACTACATTCGATTTTCCTGGGACATACTGAAAAGTGG
>JAGKTI010022844.1:0-15073 GCA_018397915.1 Birgus latro
GAGAGAGAGAGAGAGAGAGAGAGAGAGAGAGAGAGAGAGAGAGAATACTTTGGGAGGATAGCATTCTTTCATTAAATGTAAATCTTCTGGCATCTCTGAAGCCAGAGGTCAGTATTGCTATTTCTCTCTCTCTCTCTCTCTCTCTCATATTTAGTAATTTGCATATTCCTCTGATGCTGAAACAAGAGCTCAAACTCAAAATTAAGGCCAAAATTTATTATAAGATTATATTACACCCACCAGGATAGCATACTTTCATCACTTCTTCAGATCACACCTTGCCTGTGAAAAACTGCTGCAGGTAGAATTAAGACAGAATTAAGATCACGATCCTCATCTTAAATGGTGGCTCGATCGGTAGAGAGGTGGGCTGCAGTCCCAACGGACCCAGGTTCAAATCCCCGCTGGGGCGGGGAACAGTTTAAGGATTTGAATTTCATTAAATTAGGCTTTACTGATCTACTAGAAGACCCGCCGACACGTCATAAAAATACCCCCGCTAATACCAATACACCAGTCCTGTATGAGACAGCCCTAGCATGTATTCAATATGGACGGTGGGTGTTAGAGCCGAAGTGGTGACATGTAGAGGTGTATGGTATGCAGGAGGACTGCTGTGCCTTGATAGCAGGCTGTGAAGCCTATGCTCAGAGTCGGACACATAAAAAAAAAAATACTTATCCAATACTCCCCGTAAAATAAATAACTCAAAGTCAAATGGCCACCTCTTACGGGATTATGGTGTCTGGCAATAGATAGATAGAACAGATCCGAGTATGGGCACACTCTGTACAGTAGATGGAATTTATATTCGCCTTTATTAACCTGAACGGATGTGATACACTTGAAGGGACCTAAGTTCGTTCGTTTTTGAAGGCTGCAACATGCTTGCATGCGTCGGCCTTTTTTTTTGGATTGGAGCGTGTAGCATTTTATGACCGGATGCCCTTCCTGATGTCTACCAATGACCCTTGGGTGGATTCGATCCTCCGACCCTACGGCCAGAGCGGAGCGCTCTAACCCACTGAGCCACGGCTGCTGCAAGTAAGCCTAAAAAACCTGAATTATCTTATCTCAATCCCACAGCTATTCTTACTGCTAACCTTCGGCTCTCATCACATTCCCTTTCCTTTCCCCAACTTGAATCCCTCCTGGGACCCATTCTTCATACCATCTGTACCTTACCCCCACACTTACCATCCTTGCCTTATTGCTCATCTACTATTCATACCACCCTCACACCTACCATTCATGTCATCTCTGCCTCATCCCCACACCTACCAGTCATGCAATCCCTGTCTCACCTTCACACCTACCTTTTGTATCATCCTTGCCTCACTCCCACTTCTACCAGTCATACCATCCCAGCCTCACCCTCACACCCACCATTCATACAATCTTTGCCTTACCTACATACCTGCCAGTCATGCATCCATGCTTCACTTCCACTCTTACCTTTCATTCCACCCTTTCCTTACCTACACACCTGTCCCCATTCCCACACATACACTGCATACTGAACCACCCCTGCTGTTTCCACCCCAAATTATTTACCTGCACATACCCCCATACTTCTCCTGGTGTCCCTTCCACAGCTTTGTACCTACTCTTCCTTCCACCCCAGTTTGTATCTCTAGTCCCCTTGACATCTACCTGTCCTTCATGCCTACCCTCCTCTTTTCCCCACACCTTCCACCCCTCCCTTCATCCTACTTAAACTGCCCCCTGTCTTTTCCATATGTACCTACCCCTTATCCCATCCTTGATCTACACCTGTCTGATTATTTGTCATACTACCCCTGTTTGAATCATCTGTTCCCCCACACGTACCTGCTCATCGTACCACTGTTCCTGTCATGTTTTTCTCTTCCTCATATACTTCTCACAGTGGATGAAGTTCACATCAGTAAAGGAGGCATCCTAGACATCTTCCTGACCAGGTTATTTCTGCATACAACATATCATTATTCTCTTGCTTTTTGATTATGCAATTTAACTGATATACAGTACATGAGTGAAATGACAGAGAATGTTCAGCTTTATATGCAAAATAATTACTCAGGAAGAAAAGCCAGAAAGCTGCCACAGCTCCTGAAAATTCAAGTTCTACTATTTATACTGTGTTCTCAGTCTTCCTCTCCCCTTTCCATCCATCAGGTGTCATGGATCAGGTGGAGAGATCTACATGTGCTGACGACAGGTACCTTCACCTTCACCTCTGAGGGTCGCTTCAAAGCACTGCATGTGCCTGGCTCACCATTTTGGACACTGCACTTGGAGGCTCCACACATAGAGGACTCAGGCAGCTACAAATGTCAGGTGTCTACGCGGCCCATGATCTCTAGGCGCTTCACTCTCAGTGTTGTGGGTGAGGGTGCCAATGAACTTACCTATGTGCCGTGTCACGAGTGGTGTATACAACTTTTTACTCTCATCTAAATATCACACAACCATTTTTCGTTTGTGATGAAAAATGGAATTCATCTGCCCTCGCTCCTTACTGTCTAGACAGTGTTCTTTGCTAATCAGCCTTTCAGGAGCTTTTTTCTATTCACCACGATTTTAGCTTACACTTTACTTATCACACACAGTTGAGCACACAGGTTCCTCAGTGTCCTTCATGTTACCATCCCTCACTGTACCTTCTAGAGAATAATTGTTTTTGTACTCTTTCCTGTTCTTCTGCATTTACAGAAAAATTGTTAGGAACCATTCTGTTAACATGCCTTCCTAACTTGTCAGTATTTCATAGCATATCCCTTTTCCAGTAGCACTAAGGAATCTTTACACTTGTTTTTTATAGCTGCTTTTCAGTCAGTAATTCTGTTTACATTTTGCAGGAAAAAGTTGCCACAGATTAAAGGGGGGAGGGGGGCAGACCCTGAATTCTACCACTAGATCTGCCTCTGAGCAGTGATGGCTATGAAGCAAGACCTGGTATTGGTAGTACTGTATGGTTCAGTTGTATGATCCATGGATGAGCTGGCCAGTGTCCTTATCCATAAATCTTGAGGATAGCCTGTAAGTCCAGGCAAGTCTGGGAGTGATCAGAAAATAGTATCCTCAGTGGTGGCTCCCAGTACTTGTGCTGCTGTACATTGCCATGTCCATTTCATTGAGCTTATTCAGAACTTATCGATTTATCAGTGGAGAAAAAGAAAGAAAGAAAAAAAAACTTGCAGTAAGGTGCATAAAAATCTGCACAGTCAAGTGAGTAAGTGGAGTACTTTTCTTGACTGTGTGGTTTATGTAATGGACTAATGTCTTGTTACCTATTTCAGTTCTCCCAGGCTATTAAGTTGTTAAGTTTCATTGTAGTTGTTAATGTAAAGTACTGTACCATTTTAGTCATTCTTTAGCTTCCATTCATACTTGCAGCATATTCTGTTTTAGAGGAAATGCAGTGTCATGTGTTGTACAATTGTTAGTGTATAATAAAGTATTCCAATACAGATATAGTACACTCTGATACACATAATGTACTCGTTAAAAGTGGGTGCACTTATGTTAGTGTTTGAAGTCTTAACCCCTTCAGTTTAATGATGTTTTTTATTTAGTTCTTGCTACCTTGAAATGACTATTCAGCTGAGGGGGATAATTCAGTCTGTGAAGGGGTTAAAGGAGGTTATTCCATCAATACAGATGGTATCTCCAGCATGAACAGTATCCTCAGAGAGTAGCAATAATAAGCTAAAGATGTCTGTCATCAGGCTGAAGCATTAAATAATGTTGTTTTTACCAGTGGCAGAGGCTGTGATTGAAGGAGGTGATCATGTGTACATGAAGGTTGGGAGTGACATCAACGTGAGCTGCTTGGTGGTAGGTGCAGTGAACCCCCGCACTCCAGTCACTTGGTACCACACGCCACTTGCATCACCACACACAACCTACACTGCACCAGCAAGTACGTACATGTACAGAACATGAAGTCCCTCATTATATGCTATAGCCTAAGTGTTTTTCTAATAGAAACTTTTTTCCTACAAGTGATACTGTAAACTGTGGGAAACAGGACAGTCAGCTCAGAAGGTAACATTTTAACATCTGTTATTATTCCCTCACTGCACATTGTTTTACTTGTGTACAGCTATGGGCATACACTTGGTAACCTGTTCCCAAAGACCCAGCAGTCTTCCTACATGCCATACACTTCATATCACCATGTCAAAGAGAACAGCTGACAAATCCATTCTAGAGGAGCACATACAGGCCACACACAACTATACTCATAGAATAAAACCTTTTTCATAAAATATTGTATAGAACATGAGAACTTGGTATCCAGTACTTATACTGTACTTCATTACCTAACCATTCAGTGTTGAGTTTCCCCAATCTATCTGAGCAGACCCATCAACTGCAGGCAAACAACCACCATGCAGGGCCCTCTTGTGCAGTGAACTGATGTTCCCTTGTGGTGGAAGGTGTTTCGCCAGAGTGAGGTGCAGGGAAAAATGTGAAAGCTTGGTTCCTGGATGGATGCTGCATTTGCATCTCCATCCAGTTAACATGGACACCATAGTAGGCTCCACATCACCCCACAGTTTGGTAATATGATTACCACCCTGCATTGTGAATGGTTTCCTGAGTTACCGGAAACCATTAGGCTTGTCTCTCGGTATAGAGCCACTTCAGGTGGAAAGAAGAGTAATAAGAAATAACAGGAAGGCTGGGAGAAGTAGGGAGAGAGGAGGGCAGATACAGAAAAAAGAATGATAAAGGTGAAGGAAGAAGTAGGCAGCACTGCATCAAGTGAGTGGATGATGGTTGCCACCACCTACCACCTTGATCATTCAGTGTAGTATTAATTTTCTATGTTTTTCAACCTTGAAAGAATTTATAGCTCTAGTTAAAACCATGACACATTGTTGGCCTTCCCTCCCCCCCAACCACCACCACCATATTGCCAAGTTCAGTATTATGGCTGCTAGCATATGCACCTCAGATACACCTCTATGTCCTTGTTACATAGCAGTTCAGCTCCCATTTTGGTACCTTGCTAGTTTGAAAATACTTTCATTTCAGTTAGATTATCTCAACACATAGTACAGTATACTATATATCAGTGCCACAGTATCAGTTATTTCTTGATTATCTTCTTGATGGGTAGCATAAGAACAGAATGTACAAAACTTTGATTAAAAAATAATTACAGCATGTTAACTGGCTGTATCTACCATATCCTGTATAGTACCTAATATTTCTTTTCCATGTTACTTTCCCTGATTTCATTTCCCTTCTTTCTCTGTCTCCTTCAAGGTAGCATGGGTGTGGAGAGAATAAATTCTGGTGGTCGAGGAGGTGTGCAGGTTGTGACTGACAAACGAGCAGGCACCAGCTGGTTGCTAGTTACTCGGGCCACCCGAAAGGATGCCGGCAATTACACCTGTGCTCCAGATCTTGCCAAACCTGCCTCTGTCATCATACATGTGCTGGATGGTTGGGCACCTGACTCATTTATTCCCCAGGGCTTTGGATCATATTCTCATTGGCTAAGGAAGCTCACTATAGTCTGTTTGTTTTTACTTGGCAGATTTGAGCCACTCCCACCTCTTCAATACAGTAGCTAAGTAGTGGTTGCAGGAAATTTGATGAGCCTTAGTTTTTGAGGCAGGAATGTCTCTTTGGTTACTAGCGAAGTTGACCCTCCAGTCTTACTACACTTGGCCACAAGCTGAGTTGAAAAGAGTCGGAGGTTCTTGTCAGGTTAAAATAAATATGCTATAGCACCTCTTTCTTACCATTATGCTTCTGTCTTTGGTGTAATTATCCTCTTCAATGCCATTTTTCAAATTTGTCTATCTATCTTTTGCCAGATGCCTTAATCCCATAAGACAAATTGCCCCCATGGCTCCATGTACCCTGCCATTTCACTGCCCTGCTCCTAACTCACACCCCCCTCTCTCATATACCTCTCCACTTCATCTCTCCATCTCATCCTTGGCCTCCCCCTCCCTCTCCTCCCCTCCACCTCACCCACATACACTTTCCTCATTAGTCTCTCCCCCTTCATCATCCCCACATGGCCAAACCACCTCAGTGTGTTTCTCCTAATGCTTTCTATCAGATCCACAGCCACACCACATTAATTCACTTCCTTATTTGTCAGAGTATCTCTCTATGTAACTCCACATGCTATATTGTTACTAAATAGCTATAGTTAACATAGAAGCGAATAATGTGTAATGTGCTAGAGAAACTACAAAGGAAAGCATGTTACAAAACCCCATAACTGATAAAAATACAAGTCTTGATTACAAGGTGTCCTCTTATAAGGATTTGTTAATTATTTTTGTGGTTGCATATCTTGGGGTGTACAGGACAGCATTCACAACACATGCAGTCCTCATATTAAGTCATCCATGTGTTCCAAAATTTCACAAATTTTCCCATAAAACTGATGCTGTGGATTGGCAGAAGTTGGCAAATCATCTGCACAGGTAGCAATGGAACTTCATTATGCAGTTTTCTGTGCTTTACCATGGACTTGGCAAAAAGGACATAAAAAAGGAGACTAATGTGGTCTTTCTGCCTAATACCAGTGGTGGGCAAATTAATGAAAACCGATAGCTTCGTTAACCATTAATCCGTCAAGTAGCTTTGTTAAAGTTAATCCGCTAATTCTGCTGTTAAATTAACAGAAATTAACCGTTAATCCGTTAATCAGCTAGTTTTTAAAAATTTTAACTTGGCTAATCACTAATTTGATAGTCCACTAATCTGCTACTTGGTAATTTTTGTTTTTTAAATATGAAACTTGGTTTTCCTTTATAAAAGACACTCTTAAAGATAGAAAAGTTTTATTAATACCCTAAGATATTTTAAAAATACAGTTAAAATTCAACATTAATAGAAATGCAAATGACACAATCACTTAATTAGGTTGTCATTACTCCTCCTTTACTTTTGTCCTTCCTCACAGGCAGGTGCTCATTCCCCTTCATAAACATCAACATGTTCAAGTTCTCATCAGACAACTTGGGCCTCTTGGCTCTGATGATGTCCTTCCCCAGGGCAGTAGGTGGAGTGGATCCATCACTGGACAGACTTAAGCTAGAGGTACGCCTCTTCTTGCCACGATTCAGTGCTGCCTTGCAAGCCTCCTCCACCTCTGTGTAGTTGACAGGATGCTTCTTCTTGAAGGGCTCTTAATGTTGATGTTGCTGCTCTTGTGGGCCCTGACCTCATGCTGCTTGGGCAGGCAGACCTTACACTGAAACATATAATTGTTGCCCTGTGTTTTCCTGTAGGACACAAACTTGTCAAGATGTGGCCAGGGGTTCTCAGGCAGCTCAGAGTCATTATCCACCTCAGCCTCGCCTACATCGCCCTCACTAGCCACAACAGTTTCCTGACTGTCCAGTCTGTCCTGGCCGACTTCAGTCTCACAGACGACTGAGACAAGGGGATAGACTCTTGCAATGTACTTGATTGAGACGCAATCACTATGAGTCTATGATCACTCTACAGTCCAAAGTTCTGTTGGCTTCGAGTCACTATGACACTATCGATTTGACGATTTAAATGAAAATTTAAAACGATTCTGACCTAAAGTGACCTTTAACAGAAAATAAATAACGGATTAATGGAAATCAACAGAAAGTTTAATGGATTAACACATTAACAAAAAAATTAGCTCCATTATTAACGATTAATACATTAATGCCCACCACTTCCTAATACAAGCATGACTACTTTATCTGGCATATATACTGTATATATTTTTTTTAAATAAGAGAACAGAGGAAGGAAAAACATCATCATCATCATCATCATCATCTGAATCTCCTTTCCCACCCTAGGCCATGGTGAGGAGTAGCAAAGTCTAGACAGCCCAAATTTGCCCAATCCAATGGGCCACGCTTCCATTCACTCATCATTCAAGCCCCCACAATCCTGGCTTTATTAGATACGCCAAAATCATTCACCACGTTCTGCAGCTTCACGTACACCTATCCGATAGAGTCAGTCCGGATGCTGCCACATTAAAAGGGGTGCCAAATCCCTGATCATGCACTTCTCTTCACAACATTCATCCAGCAAGTTCGATCCCTTGTCAGTTCCCAAGCCTCACCGACTTCCAAATCTCTCTTCCTTACACATTCATCCACCATATCTCTCCACCTTCTCCTTTGCCTACCTTGCCTCCCTTCTCCTTCAGATTTGCTCAGATATACCTTTTTCACCACTCTATTGTTATCCATTCTCCCCAAATGACGATACCATCTCAGTACATTCTCTTCAATTCTGGTGTCCACAGACTTCCACACTCCACATCTTTCACGAATCACACTATTTCGTATCCTATCCACCCTCTGTACTCCAAATACGTTCCTCACCAATCTCATCTCCTCTGCTCTCACTCTTGACTTTTCATTTTCATGCCACACCATAGTCTCACATCCATGTGTTACAGTTGGCACTAACACTCCTTCATATAAGCCTCACACAGCAGTAACACTCAAGCCTCTATTTCTTATCAAGGCCTTCACTGCACCAGCTTCTTCTCTTCCTTGTGTCACTCTACTTTCCATATCTTTTGCACATTTTCCTCTCTTTTCTATCACTGTACCCAGGTATTTGAACTCCCACCAATTCCAGTCTCACCCCATTCACTGTAACATCGCACTGGGAGTCACCTTCTCTCTCAGTAACCATCACTTTACTCTTTTCTACATTTACTCTCAAGGCACGTTGTTCACAGACATCAGCAAAACTCTGCACCAGCCTACCAAGCTCTTGTCCGGTATTTGCAAGTAGTACTTCATCATCAGCATACAACAAATTTGAGATATTCCATCCATCACCATTCAGTAACAAAGCCATCCCCCTCTCCATTACTCGCATTTTTACTTCTCCCAATACCTCATCCATATACTGTATACAGTATATTGAACAACCATGGGGACATCACACAACCTTGTTGCACGCCCACACCGATCGTGAACCATTCACTTAGATGCCCATTAACCCTTACACATGCTTCACTACCATCATAAAAACTCTAGACGGCACCTAGCAGCTTACCATCTACACTGTACATGCACAAAACTTTATACAATCCTTCTCTGTCCACTTTGTCGTATGCTTTTTCCAGATTCATGAATGCCATAAACACCTTATGGTCCTTCTCACAAGCCTTCTGTGCTATCTGCCTCATTGCAAATATTTGATCCACACATCCTTTGCTACTCCTACAGCTACCCTGTTCATCACTCACCAGGACTTCTGATATCTCTCTTACTTTCTCTATAATAATTCTTCCATATACCTTCCCTACCACACTCAATAAACTTATTCCATGATAATTCTTGCACTCACTTTGCTCACCTTTATTTCTGTACAGGGGTACAGTCATAGCCGTTTTCCACTATGCTGGCACAGTTTCACTCATCCATGCCTTTTTACATATCTCCGACAAGCATTTCATTCCACTCTCTCCGCTGCAACTCATCATCCCCAGCTACTTTCCCATTTTTCAGCCACTTCACAGCACTCTTCACCTGTGCAAGTGTCATGTTTCCTGGCATTGCATTCCTTCTCTGCACACCCCCAAAACAAGTCATGTTTACAGCTGCTCTGCTCTTTCTGTTCCCATTCATCAGGCTTTCAAAATTTTCTTTCCATCTTGTCCTTACTTCATTCCCATGGGTTAATAATCTACTACCTACATCCTTCGCACTTTCACATTTCTTTCCGCTGTCACTTCTATATTTCCGCACCTCTCTCCAGGATAACTTCCTGTTTTCAGAGTACGGTAAAACCTCAATATAACGGACTTCAATAGACCGGAATTCACTTTTATTGGACTTCAGGAGCCACCGGACTAAATTTCTATATTGTATATCAGAAAAAGTCTGATAAAGCCAGAAGCAGTTCAGACTGCCTGACCACTTCAGCTATGTTCACCACAATAAGATAAATAAAAGACATGTTTATCAGTGTACAGTACAGTATTATTGTATATATTGTACCATTTGATTAATGTAGTGAAGTTATAAGACAGTAGAGTACCGCAATTGTAGTCAAAACAGTTTAAAAACTGTTCATACGATCTGGACTAATGTCTGATATATCGGAAAATGTCTGGTTTAGCAGGGGGAAGTCCAGATGTTGCTTTTACCGGAATTTTGCATTTTTCGGAATGTCATGGGCCCCAATTAGTCCATTATAGTGAGGTCTTACTTTTGCATTCATTTTTCTTCCTAGATCATCATTTACCTCCGTCTTTTGCATCTTCACTAGTCTTTTTATGTGCTTTTTGCTCTCAGTATATTCAGTTATTATTTCAGCTGAACAAATTAATAATTTAAAAAAAAAATCCATCAGATTACTGCCATCCTTCATTCATAAAATATCTGTAACAGTTGGACTTAAACAGCTGTAGGTTGAAGTTGGGGGAAACAACTCCGGGGAAGTGAGTTTCAGAGATGCAGTTCGGGGAATAAAAGAATTCTAATAGGCAGAAGTTCTGCATTATGGCTGTGTGACGTTCTAGTCATGAGCGCTACCAGATGTCTGTGTAGCACGAGGGAAGGCGTGGAGAGGTGGCACAATGGACACAGCTTCATCTGAGCATTTGCCACTAAAATAATGCAAGGGAGGCAACATTCCTTTTTACTTATAGGGGAGGTAGTTTATTTATAGTAGCAGGGTTATTAATAATTCCAACAGCTTCGTTCTGAATATTGTCTGGTTGTTTTAGTGCAACCTCTCCACGTCTATTTCACAAGGGTGAGCACTATTCAAGCTCAGAATGCACATGACTCGTATAAATTATAGCTAGCTTCTCATCACTGAAGAAGTTACAGACTCTGTACAATAATCCAAGTTTCTCTGAGGCAGTTTTAGCAAGTGGTCTGACATGAGAGGTCCAGCTGAGGGCACAGTTAAGTGAAACACCGAGAATTTCAATACTTTTGGAAATGGGAGTATTAGTGGCATTGAAGGTAATATACAAATCTGGCAATATCTGTCTATTAGTAAATTGTATATATTTGGTTTTACTAGCATTAAATGAGACAAAATTATTTTGTTCCCATTCATTGATCTTAGATAAGTCTTGATTTATGGAGATGGCTGCACTGAGTTGAGAGTTAGAGATATTAAACTTTGTAAATGGGTGTTTGAGTGTGAATGAACTGTGAAGTGTTGAGTCATCTGCATATGAATGGATGGGATTGTTGGCAACAGATAAGAGATCATTAATATGAACTAGGAATAGGGTTGGCGCCAGAACTGATCCTTGTGGCACGCCAGCATTAATTGAGTGGAAATTGGAATATATATCAACCATTTGAAGGTTGGATTGAAACAAGGATGTGTCATGTCTCCATAGTTATTCAATCTGTACATGGATGGGGTTATAAAAGAGATACAAGGTTGGGCAGTGGATGTTGGAGTGGCCCTAGTGAGAGAGGGCAGTGTTTGGAAACTCCCTGTACTGTTGTTGTAGTAATTGAAATGAAACTGAATAAATTAATCACTGTTCTGGCCGAGATTCGAACTCACGCCCTCGCGCTTGAATCACACACACATTACCTCTGAGCCAAAGAGAGGATCCCCACTTTGCCTTTGGGCAACGCGGGCTTTTATTCATCCCATTACATCACTCTTTTCTCCCCCTAGTGATTAATTTGGTCAGTTTCGCTCTCCCACATGGTAGTGTAGCATTGGAGGCCACCACCGGGATGTAAGGCTGTCAACACGACATATGACCCTCATAGCCCTTACCTCACATCCCATACCGCTGCCGACCAATGTAATAACTGAAATGAAACTGAATAAATTAATCACTGATCTGGCCGAGATTCGAACTCACGCCCTCACGCTTGAATCGCGCACACGTTACCTCTGAGCCAAAGAGAGGATCCCCACTTTGCCTTTGGGCAATGCGGGCTTTTATACATCCTATTACATTGTTTGCAGATGATACTGTGTTGTTGAGTGAAGACGAAGGGGAGCTGCAAGGCTTGGTAGGTGAGTTTGGGAGAGTGTGTAAGAAACGGAATCTAATGGTGAATGTAGGGAAGAGTAAAGTGATGATCTTCGAGAGAAGTGAAGCCAGTGAATGTACAGTGAGATTGGATGGGGAGGATATGGAGAATGTGAGTGCATTTAAGTACTTGGGTAGTGTGATGAGTAAGGATGGAAGTCTGGAGGGTGAAGTGCTTGAAAGGGTGCAGCAGGGAAGGAAGGTTGCTGGTTCATTGAAAGCAGTGATAAGAAACAGGGAGGTGAGCATGGAAGTGAAAAGGTTGTTACATGAGAGTATTGTGATACCAACTCTAACATATGGAAGTGCAGCTTGGACCCTGTTGGAAGGACAGAAGTCAAGAGTGAGAGCAGTGGAAATGAGTTATTTGAGAGGAGCATGTGGAGCCACATGGAGAGACAGACTAACAAATGAGGAAGTGAAGGAGCGTTGTGGTGTGGTTGTGGACGTGATAGGAAGCGTTAGGAGAAACACGTTAAGGTGGTTTGGGCATGTGGAGAGGATGGAGAGTGAAAGACTGACAAGGAGAGTGTATGTGAGTGAGGTGGAGGGGGCAAGAGGTAGGGGGAGGCCAAGGATGAGATGGAGGGATGGAGTGGAGAGACATGAGAGTGGGGGGTGTGAGTTGGGAGCGGGGTAGTGAAATGGCGGGGGACAGAGCGACATGGAGGCGGTTTGCTTGTGGCCACCCCATGCAGGATTGAGGTGTCTGGCAATAGATAGATAGATAGACTTTTATTTTTCTGTCACTGAGATATGAGGAAAGCAAAGGAACAAAAGACGTTAGTCCATAGCAAGGGAGTTTGGACAGCAGGGAACAGTGCCACACTCTGTCGAAAGCTTTAGAAATATTGTGGGCTACTGCATGAGTTTCTCCATGTTGGTCAATTGATTGATGGATGATACGAGTCAGGAGACAGTATGTCAACTGTGGATCTTTCGTGGCGAAAACTACATTGTCTAACACTATTTAAATTGTTGTATTCAAGGTGTTTAACTATATGCTCATTAATTACAGTTTCAAATACTTTACCAAGACAAGATGTGATAGCTATTGGTCTGTAATTTGAAGGATCAGAGGAACTTCCTTTCTTTGGAATTTGGTGGATATTTGCTTTTTTCTATGAGTTAGGGAGTAAAGAAGTACATATGCATTGTCTGAATAATTTAGCTAGAACAGGGGCAAGTTCTGGGGAACACTTTTTCAAAACAATTGGAGGAATTCCATCTGGGCCTGGAGCTTTGTTGGTTGGTAAATTGTCTATATAGAAATATAAAGAACATTTGTAAAGGTAGTGATAACAGTGTAAATGGTTAGGCATGTGAGGTAGAGCTAGTATTCTAGGGACTAGAATAGTAATTGAATGTGTCAGACCCATTTAACTGGGGATGCTGTTGATAGTTCCCCCCCCCCCTTTTTTTTTACTCCATCCATAGGTGGGTGAGATCATGATGGTGGTGCTGATGATTATGATGATGGTAAAACCACTTTTTTTTTTTTTTTTTAATTATGATAATTGTAAAACCATTGATTTCTTTTAATTTACCAGTGTTTTTCAATTTACAGTACTGTATTCATTTCTTATTTCAGTTGAACCCCTGTCCAGTAACCACTCTAGCCACTTCTTCCCCTTTTCCTCCACTGCTCTCTTAACCTCTTCGTCCCATCATGTCATACTTTTCTTCTTTCTTGTTTCTCTTGCCACACCACACACTGGTTTAGCATTCCTAACTAAGCAGTCCCTATATGCATTCCACAGGCTGTCCAGATCCATTTCATTCCAATTCCTGGTTCTAACTCCTCCCCTAAATTGGTCCTGTATCCCTCTGCCATTTCTCTGATCCCCAGCTTCTCGACTTTCAGTCTTTCTCCTGACTGCTCCTCTCTCTCCTGGTCCACCTCATTCTTCTCAGCTTGATCTTGCATACCACAATCATGTGATCTGCCAGAACTCCACATCGTCCTCTCATGGCCACCATATCAGCAACCATTCCCAGCATTGACCTCCCTACGAGCGCGTAATCAATCAGGCTCCTTTCAGCACGATCCCCGTTCCCTCTATACCATGTATATTTATGTGCATCCTTGTGTTTGAAATAAGAGTTACAAATGCACAACCTCCTAGAAGCACGTAAAGAGACTAGTGATGAGGAAAAAGAAGGAGGTAAATGATGATCTAGGAAGAAAAATGAATGCAAATTAATATACTCTGAAAATACAAAGTTATTCTGGAAAGAGGCGCGGAAATGTAGAAGTGAAAGCGGAAAGAAATGTGAAAGTGTGAAGGATGTAAGCAGTAGATTATTAACCCATGGGGATGAAGTAAGGACCAGATGAAAAGAATATTTTGAAAGCCTAATGAATGGGAATAGGGAGAACAGAGCGGCTGTAAACATGATTGGTTTTGGGGATGTGCAGAAAAGGAACGCAATGCCAGGAAACATGACACTCGCACAGGTGATCAATGCTGTGAAGTGGCTGGAAAAAGGGAAAGCAGCTGGGGTTGATGAGGTGTATGGAGAGATGATTAAGTCTAGTGGAGAGAGCAGAATGAAATGCTTCTTGGAGATATGTAAAAAGGCACGGAAGAGTGAAACTGTGCCAGCAGAGTGGAAAAAGGCTGTGATTGTACCCCTGTACAAAAATAATGGTGAGCAAAGTGAGTGCAAGAATTATCGTGGCATAAGTTTATTGAGTGTTGTAGGGAAGGTATAGGGAAGGATTATTATAGAGAAAGTAAGAGAGATATCAGAAGTCCTAGTGAGTGATGAACAGAGTGGCTGTAGGAGTGGCAAAGGATGTGTGTATCAAATATATGCGGTAAGACAGACAGTGGAGAAGGCTCGTGAGAAGGAATATAAGGTATTTATTGCATTCATGGATCTGGAAAAAGCATAAGACAAAGTAGACAGAGAATGACTGTGAGAGGTTTTGCACATGTACAGAGTAGATGGTAAGCTGCTTGGTATTTTTATGATAGTAATGAAGCATGTGTAAGGGTAAATGGCCATCTAAGTGAATGGTTCACGATCGTTGCGGGTGTGCTACAAGGTTGTGTGCTGTCCCCATGGTTGTTC
>JAGKTI010022845.1:0-15073 GCA_018397915.1 Birgus latro
ATGTCCCGCCCAACGCCAGAATGAGCCCGAGGCACAGAGCCATTCCTGGAAGACCCACTTGCCCCGTCCGCACCCCTACGTGGGGGTCCAGCTGGCACCTCACAGCCAACCGGACCCTCCCCAACCAAATCAACCAAACATCGGCTGCCGGGCGACAGATCAAAGGGAGGAAGCGACCGAGTCCTCTGAGTATCTAAAGACACAGACCCTGCCACACCTGAGCAAGAGGCAGGGATTGGAATCCTAGAAAGACCATCACGAACACCCACCGACTTAGATGCCACCACTGGCCAGGTTGCCGAGCGAAGAGCCCCCTCAGAATCTTCATGTGGCTTAGAAGTTTGAATCATAGAAGGAGGGGAATCACCCAAAGACTCCTCACTCCTCACTTGTTTGAGGTTGGCAGACACAACCTCCATCTCTAAGCCTGAACTTGAAGACACATTAGAAACTGTAGAGCACACTGTATAGATGACTGAACACCAGTAGCAGAGCGAGCAGATGGTGTAGGAGCAGCAGTCTGTATGGGAGTAACAGCTAATACAGGAGTAGCAGCTGGTACAGGAGCAGCAGCCGGACGAAGTGGAAGGGGGAAGGCACCACCGCACACGGGTGGGACCCCCCTCAGAGGAGACACTGCCTCCTCCATGTGTTGCCGCGACAGTAGCATCCCCCAACTGGGACGTCTGTGACGACTTTTACCCTGAGAAGCAGGTGGGGTAGGTGTTGTCTCGTTGTACTGCGTAACTGCCTTACGATGTGAGAGAGCTAAAGGAAAGGTGACCCCAGGGCAAATAAACATCCTCTGACCCTTTCCTATGCCTCTGCAAGGAAATCTCCTCACGGGTTCGAACTGACATGACTTCATTCTCAAACTTATACTGGTCACACTGCATTGATGAAGCTGGGTGATTACCACTGCAGTTGATACATGAGGGTGGATACGAGCAGTCCATTTCACCATGTGAATTACCACCACAGATAACACACACCTGTGGGAGACCTTGCATTTTCCTACGACAAGACCTGCTGACATGCTCAAATCTCTTGCAATGGAAGCACCGCCTAGGTCTTGGCACATATGCCTTAACCCGAAGGCAGTAGTAAGCTGCCTCTAAGACATCAGGCAATGTCAACTGATGAACGGTGACAATCAGTGATGGTGTGCCTGTCAATATCCAATTTACCATTTTTCTTTATCCTCTTCACCTTCATTACTCCCTGCTCTTTCAGCCCGTCCAGGAGGTCCTCCTCCGAGTACCTAAGGAACTCCTTAGAGAAGGCAACACCCCGAGTCTGGTTCAGAGTGAAATGACTGGTGACTGACATCACAGGAGGCTGAGCAATTGATGACATGGATGCGAGAGCTTTGGTCAGCATCACTGGCCCCTATAAGGTGTGACCCATCTGCCTGTGGAACAACCTTTGGGGATGACCCACAAGCCTTGACCAGGTCACGATGAACCTTAAATGCATTCTGGTCCCTGAAGGAAGAACCATCAACCAACTTCAGAACTAGAAATTTCATGTATTGGTCAGGCAGAAAGAAGCCAAGCATCGTCTCAGTGAAGGGTTAGAGAGCTTTCCTGGAGGGCTGTGTGCCGCTCCCTCGAAAGCGCTCCTTACCCTTCTTGCCCTGATGGGGAACAGGGTCGGCAGGGGCAAAGACGTGGCCGGTTGTTGGGGAATCGTGGGTCCGGCCATTTGCCACACGAGTACCAAAATTGGGAGGAGATGCAGCCATAATTAGTCCAAAAATAACTTCATCCTCCCACGCAGGAGGGTGTGGCGTGAGACAAATTGGCGCGGGAAGCTTGCAGAGACGAACCGTCCTCATGATACCCCCTCTGATGTGGATCATACAGGTGCTGAAATATGGAACTGGATTTTTTTTTAATGCAAGGAAGAAGGAACCAAAGGCCAGGGCCCGCATACTGTTCCTTCCAAGAAAAAGTAAAAACATTACAAAAGAGAGCCAAATTCAAGATCAATTAATTTCGAGATGCCTGGACACACTGCGCTTGAAAGATTGGAGATCATAGGAAGTAGGGAATACAGACAGAGGGAGACAGTTCCAGAGTTGACTAGTTGCATAAATGAAGGACTGGGAGTAACGGTTAACTCTTGCATTAGAGAGTTGGACAGAAAAGGGATGAGAGTTTGTTGCTAGACGGGTACTACGTGCCCGTCGTAGAGGTGGAGGGATGCAAGCAGACAGTTCAGAGGAACAGTGACCATTGAAGTAGCGATAGAAGAGAGATAAAGAAGCAACAGTGCGGCGAAGAGACAAAGGTTAAAGGGAATCAGTAAGAGGAGAAGAGTTAATGAGACGAAGAGCCTTTGACTCCACCCTATTGAGAAGGGCTGCATGTGGGGAACCTCCCCACACATGAGAGTTGTACTCCATACACGGACGAATAAAACCCGTGTACAAGGTCAACATCTGTGCAGGGGTAAAGAAAGTTCGGAGTCGGCCCAGCACACCTAATCTCTTGGAAGCAGATTTCACAAGAGATGTAATATGTTCTTTCCAAGACAAATCCCGAGAGAAAGAAACCCCTAGCATGTTCAAGGATGATGCAGGACTGAGCTGGACATTATTAAACACTAGTGGGTAATCCTGAGGAAGATTTTGTCGGGTTGATAAGTGTAAGAACTGAGTTTTTGATGCATTAAAAATAACAAGATTATTTTTACCCCAATCAGAGATATGAGCCAAGTCAGACATTAGGTGTGCCATAGCCTCATCCCTTGTTTGCTGAAGTAACTGCTGAGATGGACGTTGCGGAAATCGAATGGAAAGGTGAAGAGTGGAATCATCAGCATATGAGTGGATAGGGTTAGATGTACAGCTTAGAAGGTCATTGATGAATAAAAAAAGAGAGAGTTGGTAATAGGACAGAGCCCTGAGGAACACCACTGTTGATAGGTCTAGGAGAAGAACGATGACCGTCTACAACAGCAGCTATAGAACGACCAAAAAGGAAGCTAGAGATTAAGGCACAGATAGAAGGATAGAAACCGTAAGAGGGCAGTTTGGAAATCAAAGATTTATGCCAGACTCGATCGAAAGCCTTTGAGATGTCAAGTGCAATGGCAAAGCTTTCGCCAAAGTCCCGAAAGGAGGATGACCAGGAGTCTGAAAGGTAGGTGAGAAGATCGCCAGAGGAGCGTCCCTGACGGAACCCATACTGACGATCAGAAAGAAGGTTGTGACAGGAAAGATGCTTTAAAATATTTCTGTTAAGAACTGATAATGAGTAAAGTGATAAACTGATAATGAGTAAAGTGATAAACTGATAATGAGTAAAGTCGTCGAAGTGATAAAAAAAATAAAATACTGCATGCTTAATTTTACAGTACGGTGTGTAGACAGCTATATGTGGCGGAGAGTGCTTCATTGCTTCATTTGACCGGATCTGCATTATGCATTGTGCCTCGTGAGTTGACCCGCTTAGAGAGAAATATGAAGAAAGAATTATATATTTTTCAGTTTGGGCAATATACTTCTCAGCAGTGAGGTTAAGACATGTTATAGTGAGTGATTAATATTATAGTGTGGGTGATTAATATTAGAGTATGAGTGATTATTATTATAGTGAGTAATACAGTGTGATGAATATTATAGTGTGAGTGATTAATAAGGTATTGAGTGATTACAGTTATATTGCGATTGGTTAATATTATAAATCAAGTTTCTACCAACAGAATAATGCAGGCACTGGAAGCTGGCCTTTATGACCTGTGGGTTAGAACATACACACCCAACTACACCGCTTGTTTAAACCCTCCAAAGAAAACTACTCTTCACACTACACTCGGCATCGCCAACATCTGGGTAACTAAACATCTGCGTCACAAAACATCTGGGTTACAGAATTTCTGGGTCACTAAACAGCTGGGTCACTGAACATCTGAGTCACTAAACATCTGGATAACTAAACATATGGATAACTAAACATCTGAGTAACTAAACATCTGCGTCACTGAACATCTGAGTAACTAAACATCTGCGTCACTAAACATCTGGGTAACAAAATTTCTGGGTCACTAAACATCTGGATAACTAAACATCTGAGTAACTAAGCATCTGGGCAACTGTAGCATGTAGGCAGGAGGGTGACGGGTTGGACACAAAATCCGAAAACAGGGTGAAGGAATAAATTGGATGAGTATGTGATTGACGATGCCTGGAACGGTGAGGGAAACTGCAATGCCAGGTGTTACTGGGGTGTGGGGATCTCTCTCTCTCTCTTTATTTATTTCTTTATATGGGGGGGGAGAAAATTTCAGGGAGCGTTCCTTTCAATTTTGAGATGACAGCTCTCATAATATTCGGCACGCAAATAGAGTACGTAACAAGTATAAAGCCTATCTTGATTTATTAGTGAAATAATCATAATTTCAGTGTGGTAAATAAAATACATTAAAAGCATTAGGTCTGATCTGTGTCTTTGGAACCCATGGAAATTCCTCCTGCATCCCTCCTCTGCGTTGCGACCCATCGTTTGCGAACCACAAGAGACTTATTTATATCCTCCATCACAGGGGACGCTGGTGGTGGTGGTGGGAGGAACAGTCATCAGTCTCCACGTCTTCTTCCTTGAGTTCTTCTACTCCTGCCGCCTTCAGTGACGCATAGGCTCGTGTTCTAGTCGGTTAAGTAGGATTCCCAACACGTCTTTCTTAGTGATTTAATTTTGGATGTGGCTGGTTAATATTCCATTGTACGTCATTTTTGCAGAGTATGAGGATATTAGAAGGATTTATGTAAAGCAAGAGGGCAATAAGGTATAACATCAAAATAAATCGCTTAGGAAAAGGTGTCACGGAGATTCCTTAACCGACGAGAATACCTTCCTTTGACAATGATCTTGGTACTACGGATATCATATGTGCTGTCACGAATATACACGTTCTCCCACTCTATCTGACACCTTTACTTCTCACTGCATACTGGTGGATAATATTATGATGAGAGGGGCTTAGTATATTTCCTTGCCTGGTTAAATGCATCTGAAAGGAAAATTACCGAAATTAAATGAGAAGGAAGTAGACACTATCAAATGTTTCGGGAACTTACGTCTAGAATTTGAACTCATATGAACCCACGCCATGGCTGACATTCAAACCGGCAGCTGGTTGTAATGCTCCTCTATTGTTTAAGCGAGCAAATGAGGAGTGAGCAAGAACACTTTAGGACGTATTTTAACAGACTTTTGCTACATCTTACCAGTATTTTCTTTGCGGTATACTCTGCACATTGCACCTCAGTATTCTCTTCCATATTGCTGATGAAACCTGTAACCTCTAATAAAACGGTATGTCATAGAACAATATTAAGGGGCAATAATCAAAATAAATCGCAAAGGAAGAGCTATGAAGCCGCCTATGCGATTTATGATACGACTAGGATGTTAAACACAAAGTCTACTCCCCAGACCAGCAGGTGGATGGGGTGTAAATAGAAGCAGCCTCTAATAGCGCAATTTTGTGGAAATATTAAAGCTTGCAAATAATGAATTATGTCTTTTTGTTTAATTTTTTTAAACCTCATGAAAAATTAGTATGACTAGGCCTATGTGAAATAGACTTTTTCACAATTCACGGAAGTTTGTCGAAAATTTCAAAAGTATTTTTAAAATGGTTATAGCGCTGAACTAATGTAGTTAAGGATTTTTGCAGTTTTTCATTTGACTGGGCATACTAGAAAGCATAGTACTTGCCCTTCAAAATAATAAAATGTGAAATAATGAACTTAGGAGGCATTGTGTGTGACAGTTTTGCTTGCTGATATCTGGTACCGCTGTTGCCACTGACCACGACCCAGTCAAACAGGTCAGCCAGGTGGCCGGAAAAATAAGCTCACATTGTTCATGACGTCACGCCCCCTACTCATTCCGGGTCCACATACCCGCTCTACATTTACCCAACATTCTCTTCGTGCTTATATGTGTTTTATTTATTTGCTTGTTTTTTACCTTCATATTATTCTAAGGTTGGAATATGAGATGAATAAACCATGCAATATGTCAGACAGTCCATGTTAGCAGCCCCAACCAGTGTTAAAAGAATTTCATAAACACAAAGAAAAATACAACAGTTACATGGTCATAGACAGGTAAAGTTGGCTGGGAAGATAGGTTATGTTTAAACCAGTAAAATAAGTTTTTATTTATACTTTCTACGCTATGACAGCACAGGATTGACTGGCCTGAAGTTATATGTATATGAAGTGCAGCGGTATAGATCATACTTACTGGTATTCTGTTTTATGTTGTCAAGTTCATATTTGTCCTAGCCATGCCTCTAAGTGTTGTACTTTTCTTCTTGGTTATATTTTTTTATATAATTTTGTTCGCGTATCTCATCCTGAAGTATATAGAAATCTTACAGAAAAAATGTGTAACATCACCAGGCTCATTAACTCCAGGACATTTTATTTCAGAGGCCAGAGTTTTTATTCATTGTTTTCCTTCTTTAAGACCCTCACCATGCACTGCCTTCAATATTTCTCACATAACAATTAGCTGAGAAAAGAAATGATCAGATGAAGCATACAGTTCACCTTTATTAGTCATATTTCACCCTTTGCTGTTGCATCACACAGGCGTTGAGTTGGATTTCACTCAGTTTATATACTACCTCATATTCTGACTTTGTTTCCATCAACATTTCACGAACACAAGCATCAGGCACATATTGTCCATTCTGCATGTAGAACCCCGAATCTTGAAAGTTGTTTCTAATTAGTTTGATAAGATGAGGAGCATCGGCAAACACAAATATCTATCAGCACATGGGTTTTTGAATGAAATTTTGTTTTTCATCGAGTCTATCTCAAATTCCTTTCAAATCCTGAGGTAGTGTAGTATACGAGTATTAATTTGTCATAACACAATCTGTAATAGTTATAGGCATGTAACAGTTATAGGCATTAATATACATCATAGCATAACATGTAACACTTGCACAATATGTAATGTCTGGTGTTCAGGTGGAGACACACACATCCTCTGGCCAGAATGCAAATACACTATGTATCCAGACACATACTAGATGATCAAGAATCTCATTATGTATCAAACGTGTTGGGTAACCCACGAAAGCCAGTTAGCACATGTGATGGAAAAGTACCAGAAACTACACACACACACACACACACACACACACAGGGCATTATGTATTCCCAGAAATCGGAGGTGAGTGTTAGAGACAGCCAGAGAGAATCAGAGAAGGCAGAAAGGGATTGGACAGACAAGAGAAGGAAGCTTAGGAGATAGGGTAGAGTAGGAGGTTCGCCGTAATATGTGGGACACGTTACTCTGTCCATCACACTAACGATATAACTATGTCACAATAAAACACGGTAACCCCAGTAAGTCTCTACCTCACCTTCACTTATGATACATTCTCCACGCTATCCAACGCCTCACGACTGTATATTGGTAGCAGCCCACATTACTGATGACAGAGTTGTCTCGCCAGTCCAACTACAGTCTGAACTATCATCCACGTTTGGCTGCAGCAGAAATCTACGATTCTCTACGATACTGGCATCGGTGGCAACGGTTCTCTGCTATATCCATTTCTCACCTAGTTACCTGCCTACCTACCTAGATACCAATCTACCCTATTAACAA
Source organism: Birgus latro (assembly GCA_018397915.1). Classification (NCBI taxonomy): domain Eukaryota; kingdom Metazoa; phylum Arthropoda; class Malacostraca; order Decapoda; family Coenobitidae; genus Birgus; species Birgus latro. The sequence continues at coordinate 7,644 of JAGKTI010022845.1, forward strand.
GTAGAACCAGGATCATGCACAACTGCAAACACAGGATACTCTGCATTCTCAACCATCCTAATCAAATCTAACATTAAGTTTTGCTTATCTGATTGGTCAAATTCAGAATATATGGGCTGTTTCCATTTACCTACAGTAACTACGTGAACACCATCATGTGCTTTATGCAGCTCATCCGTTCCCTTGCCATAACTCCATTTATTAGCAACGCTTATTTCATCTAAGAATATCACAGCAAGTCCTTCAGCTGAACTGGGTTTCCCCTTAGGAGTTCAGTAGCGTTAAAATGAATGAAAGAATGCCAGGTTCAAAGTTAAAATGTTTTGTTCTTTCTTTTAGGGTACTTTCGCTTGGCAGGGGAATTCCTTTTTTGGTTCTTAAATATGTATAATATATTGGAATCAGACTTCTCAGTGTAAGGACTGATGATTGCCTACGTCTTCGTCTGTCCAGAGAACCTTAATCTTTTTGCTCATGAATGCATTAATTTGTGTTTTACTGAAATGTGGTTCTAATATACCTTCTACTTTAGCATGCACTTCACTTTCATTTTTTTCATCATTTTTTCCCGCAGCAAAAGATTTTCTTCACTGAAATGGTGATTTTCTACTTCGAGTCTCTTTATTGTCTGCTTCAGTTCATCGTCAGTGTTGTTAAATGCTGATCCTAGTTCACCGGGGTCCTCTGTAACTACATCCTCCATCAACTTCTGGTTTACTGGTTTTGTTTCATTTCTGTTTGTGACATTTACTATCACCTGATTCGCTAGCTAAGCTGTTTAACATCTCTGTTGGAGTTCTCTTCAGTATTCGTTTCTCTGCTCTTTCAAATATTCCATTCGACTCCTCTGTTACCCTGGCAGCTGAAAGAATGATACATGTAACATTACACCTCTTATTAAGCCTTTTCATACGATATTTATTTCTTCAATAACCATGACTTGCATCAGCCATATAGTGCTGTACTATCACAAACAATACTAAGTCCTGACGAATAATGCTGTAACACTCAAATTATGCTACACCCACCCACCCACACACACACACACACACCGCTCCAAACTGGCCATCCTTGGCTACAACTGGCCACACCTAAATAGTATCTTTATGTGAGTCAGGCTCTGTACGAGGTTAAACTAAATGGTGTTCTAACATAGTAGAGCGAGTATAAGCAAAAGTGTTGTCGAAATAATAGAATACATCCAGTAAGTGCAAGAATCCACTGAGCAACACATCATTAGTTGTGTCGTCTATCACTAGGCATGTAGCAAGGAGATGCATACTTGTAAGTAGAATCTTTCTAAGTAAAACCACAAGATGAGCACCATCTTTAGCAAAGTGAATATTGAAGCAGTTAAAAAAAGGGATGAAGGTTGAAAACAGGATGAGGATTTCTACCAGGAACTGGTTGAAATGGAAACATAAACTAGTAGAGAGGTGAACAAACTGGAGAAGGCTTTTCAGAGTGAAATGGATGAAATTAAGAAGCAATAGCGCATGCAGAAGGAAGAAAAGGAAAAATGAATAAAGGAATTAAACAAAAATGACACAACAATAGATAAGCTGTCAGTTGAGGTGGGTTTACTTAGAAGATTAGTGAAATGGCAAGAACAGTTGTCAACCATGAGAGTATTAAGGAGTTCAGAAATGATACAGAGACAATTAGGTAAGCAAGCAGTCTGAGAGACCAAAGCGGTGATCCTGAAGAAAAGATAACCCAGGTGAATGAAGTGATACAAAGTTACAAAGATGATGTGGAAACTACGTATGCTGAAATGGTGAAAGTAAGGAAAGACTTAGAAACAAGAGTCGACGAAAAAACCATTAGAAAGTAAGTGAAAGAAATAATCAATACCAACCTAAAATTGGTCAAAGATTTAGCGGATATAATCAAATCTAAAGTAATCATTGGTATAGATGAAGAAGAAAATAAAAAGCAAAATTTTGAGAGACAAAAAGGAGATGGCAAATATAATGAGCATACTGAAGAAAGTAACAGACGAAATCTGTGATAAAGACATAGAGGAACACAAGAGGATAGGGAAATATGAGACAAATAAGTGAACACTGGGGAGGAAATACTGAAAAATGCAAACAAACTCATGCAAAAAGAGGAATTAACAAAAGTATGGATAAAAAGATGCCTAACTCAAGAGGAATTGGGAATACTAATGGAGAAGAGGGAGGAGGCAAAAACAAAGAACGAGGAAATATCAGGAGAAGCGTATTTTTTTCTTACAAAGTATCTGGATTGCAGATACGAAAATGGTAACTAACAGGGAATAAAAAGAAGGAAGTAGTAGACTCAACTTACGGCAAGTATGTAAGCGAGATAATCAAGATGATGTACTCAAATGTAGATGGAATGGTGTTTAAATTATTAGAGATGAAAGACTATACCAAAGAAAAGGAACCTGATATTTTTTGCCTAACTGAAACAAAACGATACCCTAAACTTAGAGGAATACAATATCTGGAGAGATAAAAATTTAAGAAAAGGATAAGTAATTACAATCTTTATAATGAAAAATCTACAAGTCAAAGAAATAAAAATAGATATACCCTCACAGGTAGAACTGATCGCAGTAGAGATTAGTACGTCTGAAGGGAAATTAACTGTGGCACATTTATACATGCCACCCAAAACAAACACTTGGGAAAGAGTCAATATGAAGACCAGGCAGAAACTAAAATGAAGAGTTTATGAACATTACTACATAGAATGGAAGAAAAATCAGAAATAATTATATTAACAGGAGATTTCAATACATGCATAAATTGGAATACTTTATGTATAAGAAGCCATGAAAGTTGTTGGGATCAAAATCTCCTGGATCTTGTGCAGGAGTTTTTCCTAACACAGCATGTAAAGGAAAACACCAGAAAAAGAGGCCTTGATGATTTATCAGTACCGGCACTAGACTTTATATTTGTCAGACAAGAAAATGATGTTGACAGTATAATGTACCGTATCACCCTCCATTCGGCAAAAGTGACCATGCAGTATGGTATTAAACTGTAACTTCAGGATTGATAGTGACATAGTTACCAGCAATGAGAGTTACAAGAAGAGTCTAAACTACAAAAAAAGGCAACTATCATGACCTGAAGAAGTACTTCTTAAAAATAGATTGGGAAAAGGACCTTAGAGGACAAGAATTAATTATAATATATAGAAAATTCTGTGATTTTTATGAAATAGAAGTCCTAAATTACATCCATCAGCACACAGAAACAGAAATGAAAATAAATGGTTTAACACAGGATGTAAACAATCAAAAGACAACAGAGATTTGCTGTAGAATAGAAACAGAAGAGACAATAGTGTGAGGGCAGATAACAACTATAACCAGGCACGAAATGTTTATACAAAGATAAGGAGGGAGGCTCATAGACAGTTTGAGGAAAACATTGTCAATGAAAGCAGTGATCAACCTAAACTATTTTACACCTACATCTGAAGCAAAACCAAAATTAAATATAAAATAAATTCCATTACGGACAAGGGGGATTATCTATACACAAGAGAAAGATATTTGTGAAGCATTAATTATAACTTCCAAACAGTTTTTACAAAAGAAAATAATTCTGAAAGGGTTGATATGGGACATGCATACCCTCACATATTACCAGATATACAAATATGAGAAAAAGAAATACAGGAGGAGGTAAGTAAATAAAACAAAGGAAAAGCATATGGTCCTGACGAAATTTCAGGCTGGATAATAAATGCATATGCAGAAGAGCTAAGCAGACCATCATATTTAATATTCAAGGAATCCTTAGGTCAAGGTAAACTACCTGATATTTGGAAGAAAACAAACATTGTTCCCCTATTCAGGAAAAGGAACAGACAGAATCCACTCAACTACTGACCAGTATAAGTGACCAGTGTTATAAGTAAGATACTAGAAAAGCTGATAAAAGTTTGGGTAAACCATCTAGAAGAATACAGTATGAAAACAGAAAGGAAGTTCGGTTTTAGAAAGGGAAAATCATGTGTTACTATCTATTAAGCTACTATGACAAAGTTACAGAAACATTACAGAAAAGTGAAGGAAGAGTGGACGGTATATATTTAGATTTCAAGAAAGCATTTAACAGAATACTGCACCAAAGACTTTTATAGAACTTGTACCATTATGGAGGTATCCAAGGCAACCTGTATTGTTGGTTGCAGGATTTTCTCAGAAAAAGGGAAATGAGAACAGTACTATGGGAAAATAACTCACCATGGAGGGAAGTGACTAGCAGAGTTCCAGAGGGCTCAGTGCTGGCACCAATTATGTTTTTAGTATATATAAATGACATGGACAGTAACACTGGAAATGGAAGCTATCTAAATATGTTTGTGGATGATGCAAAAATACAAAGAAAAATTACTAACAGATTCTTGCAGAGAGCTACAAGAAGAATGGAGCAATAAATGGCAAATGGAACTTAAATTGGACAAGTGACAAGACCGTACCACCAGCCGAGCAGTGCAGTACTCCCAAGGTGGATGGAAAGCTGATGACAGGGAGAGCTGGAGCTCCCTTTTCATCAGCCCTCAGGACTAGTCCCTGACCATCCCCCTTTGCTGAACATTTTCAGTGTTTCAGTATCACAGAGAGTAGGCCAGCATGCTCTCCAGTACGTGTTTCTCTAACTGTCTACACAAGTTTACATGCCCAGTACACACTACGCTTCCTTTTCAAAAAAAAAAAAAAAATGGCACACAATAACGACGCCTCAGAGTCCCCGGGGGGAGGGGAGGACAATAAATGACCCCATCCGCCCCTCTCCCTGTGACGACTCAGTGAGATGCCTGGAACCGCTGTCTGACTCATTTCTCCTTCACTTCTGCAACATTCGTGGCCTTTCCTCTAACTTTCCCTCTGTTGAACATCACCTCTCCTCTAAGCCTCACCTTCTCTTCCATACTGAGACTCAGCTGTCTGAGGCAACTGACAGCAAACCCTTTTCTGTATCCTCCTACTTTCTCTACTCTCATTTCAAAGCCAAAGGTGGCTGTTGCGTATATGTACGCAACGATCTGTCTTGCTCTAATGTTCCTGAACTTGATTCTTCTGAATTCTCTACTCTCTGGCTTCGGCTTTCCTGTCATTCTCAGACTAAATATATCTGTGCTGTTTACTTATCTCCTAATTCTACTGACTATCAAAAATTCTTTGACTATCTTACTTTTACGATGGAACACAATCTATCCATTTCTCCTTTCTCTGAAATCTCCATTCTAGGAGATTTCAATGTTCACCACCACCTTTGGCTCTCCTCTCCTTTCAGTGATCCACCTGGTGAACAAGCCTACATCTTTTCAATCCTTTCTGACTTGTGCAGCTAGTACAGCACCCTACCCATATCCCTGACCGCCTTGGAGAGAGTTCCAACATACTTGACTTCTTCCTAACTAATTCTTCTGCTTATGCTGTTAATCTTCCTTCGCCACTGGGATCCTCTGATCACAACCATATTAGCTTAACTTGTCCTATCGCTCCGGTACGGCCTGTGGATCCTCCAAAGAAACGTCGGTTGTGGCACTTTGGAGCTGCTGATTGGGAGGCCCTCAGGCAGTACTTCTTTGATTTTCTCTGGAATGAATATTGCTTCCATGTCCGGGAGCCATCTGAGTGTGCCATGTGCATTACGGAGGTTATCCTTTCGGACAAGGAAGCATACATTCCTTTCTCATATCCTTTGGCTAATGCAAAAAAGACATGGTTTAATCACATTTGTTCTAATGATGTCCACAACAAGAAGAAGGCCTATAAAAGGTACTGGAGCCAACCCACCCCTGAATCACATCTTGCTTATGTTTCTTCCTGGAATCATGTTGAAGTATGTTCTTCACACTGCTAAAAATAATTTCATCCATACTAAATGCTCTCAACTCTCCAACTCGAATTCTTCCCGCTCCTTCTGGCACCTTGCCAAAAACCTTTCTAACAACTTCACCTCATCATTCTTCCCTCCTCTTTTCCACTGTGATGGCTCTGTTGCTAATTCTTTTATTGATAAAACATAACTCTTCTCTCAGACTTTCTCCTCCAATTCCACCTTAGACGATTCCGGTGCTGTTCCCCCATCTCCCTCGCCCTCTGACTTCCTCATGGCAGACATTGAAACTTCTTCAACTGACGTATTTTCTGCCATCTCTGGTCTCAGTACTAACAAGGCATATGGGCCTGACGGGATCCCTTCTGCTGTTCACTAGAACTGTGCTTTTGTACTTACACCCTGCCTAAGTAAACTTTTTCGTCTTTGTCTATCAACTTGCACTTTTCCTTAATGCTGGAGTTTGCTTTCATTCAGCCTGTCCCAAAGAAGGGTGACCATTCCCAACCCTCGAACTATCGCCCAATTGCTTTGAAATCCTGTATTTCAAAAGTTCTGAATCTCTTCTTAACAAAAAATTTTTAAAGCAACTTTATCACAACCTTCTTTCTGATCGTCAGTATGAGTTCCGCCAGGGATGCTCCACAGGTGACCTTCTCACCTACTTTCAGACTCCTGGTCATTCTCCTTTCGAAACTTTGCCGAATGCTTTGCCATTGCATTTAGCATCTCAAAGGCTTTTGATCGAGTCTGGTATAAATCTTTAATTTCCAGACTACCCTCTTGCAGTTTCTATCCTTTTATCATTGCCTTCATCTCTAGCGTCCTTTCTGGTCGTTCTATAGCTGCTGTTGTAGACGACAACAGTTCTTCTCCTAGATCTACTCATAGTGGTTTTCTTCAGGGGTCTGTCCTATCACTAACTCACTTCCTTTTATTCATCAATGACCTTCTAAGCTGTACATCTATCCCTATCCAGTCATATGCTGATGACCACCCTTCACCTTTCCGTTCACTTCCCCCAGCGTCCATCTCAGCAGTTGCTTCAACAAGCAATGGATGAGGCAAAGGCACACGTAATGTCTGACTCTGCTCATATCACTAATTGGGCTAAAAATTACCTTCTTGTTTTTAATGCATCAAAAACTCAGTTCTTTCATCTATCAACCCGACAAATCTTCCACAGGAGTACCCTTTAATATTTAACAATATTCAGTTCAATCCTGTATTATCCTAAAACATACTTCGGGTTTCATTCTCTCGGGTTTTATCTTGGAAACGACATATTACCTCTCTTCTAAAATCTGCTTCCAAGAGATTGGGTGTGCTAAGTCGACTCCACACCTGCTTGACCTTGCACAGTTGTTGACTTTGTACACGGGTTTTATTCGCCCCTGTGTAAAGTACAGCTCTCATGTGAGGGGAGGCTCCCCACAAACAGCTCTTCTCAACAGGGTGGAGTCAAAGGCTTTTTTTGTCTCATTAACTCTCCTCCTCTTACCTGCTCCCTTCAACCTCTGTCTTTTCACCGCACTGTTGCATGTATCGCTCATTTCAATCGCTACTTCAATTTTCACTGCTCCTCTGAAGTTCCTG
>JAGKTI010022846.1:0-5000 GCA_018397915.1 Birgus latro
TCTCTCTCTCTCTCTCTCTCTCTCCCTCAAATTAACTTATCTCGGATCAGCAGATTAGATTTTGAAACGCAGGTACCTTATTCAGACCACTCAAAATAGTCTCTTGAGGTTTATACGTCACTAGTTAGACCACGCTTAGAATACTGTGTGCAATACTGGTTCTCAAGCCTTACTAAAGACGACTGCCAACTTGAGAGGGTACAGAGAAGAGCCACTAACTTAATACCATCACTGTGAAATTAGCCCTACAAAGAACGACTAAAGAAACTAAATATGCTTTCAGTGAAAAAGCGTCAACTCTGAAGCGATTTAATTCAAGTATTTAAAGCACCCAGCAAGTTCGACGATATCAGTTATGAAAATTTGTTCGAATTACAGATGATACGACGTCGAAAAATAATGCGATGATACTGAAGGGTAAGATACAAAATAAATATATGAAAAGTTTTACTATACACATACAGGAACGGTATAATAAACTACCAGCAACAATAGCCAGTGGAATACCTACGAGTATAGACGCAAATGAAACTCGACTGTATCAATATTAGGAGACTATAGGCAGTAACAAAATGAGTGTATTTCTCTCTAGGTTGATGTGTATCTTGTTGACAATGAGATGGCTATTTAATTATGAGAGTATTCTACGATTATTTGCACACTCATTTTAGAACTGTCGATTACAGATTGCATAGTACATAGTATTTCTGTTTTTCCTACAAAATTTTCCATAGCTCCTCCCAGTAATCATGTTTTTCTGTCCTTCCCCCGTCTGTTTAAAGGAGGGTGTGGTAGACTGGGAAGAGCCTTCCTCTTTTCTATCGTTTTTCTCTCACACATTGGTTAGATCTTTAGCAGAAGCAGTTGTTTCCCAACACAAAGTTATGTCATAACCTAGTAATGGGCCAGTAGTCCTACTATAATCTGTACTTCCAATGTACTCCTGTTTCTTATCATTTTCCACTTTCTCCACTGTCTGCTATGTCTCCACGTTCACTTGGAAGCAGAGTAACACACACACACACACACACACACAAGGGGGCGCACATGCATGCACAGACACAGAATACAGTGCATCGTAGGTTCATCATAAATACTAATATAGCCTAATTACAAAAGCATGCAGGCAGAACACAGTGGTTCAGCCGTACAACACTCCACAGTGTTACAGTATATACCTTCAGTATCATGATGTCTTAAATGCTATTCGTACTGAAGACCAATATATTCTTAGGAAATGACATCATTACTGTGCGAGTTTGAATGACTGAAAGCAAAAAACAAGAATAATATTTGAGTACGAATATACCATTGACTCAGTCACAAAATGGCATATTATAGGTGGTACAGGAAGTTTCACAGCACCTCTTAGTGATTTCTTTTGCATATTGCACCTGAACAATCTCTTGTACGACACTTACGCTTCTTTACTACAGACATTTTTCCGACATTAACATAAAAGAAGATATGAATGTGAAACGCAAAGGAAAAAGTCGCTTTGGAGGAGACGTTACGAAATCTCCAAAGCCACTTAGAATATGACCCTAAGTACTTCTACAGATGTGCAGTGAAGCCTTTAAACAAATATGAGAGTTGATCCACTTTAAAAACGTGCTTGTAATCTCAAAGCATGATTTCCGACTGTTATGCATGATTAAGTTGAATGTGTTTTTAAGTGAGGAAATCTCAAAACCGGTATGGAAAACTGCTATGCGTTACCACCATTTTTCCAGACCATAGTGCAGCCATATTAAAAAAACAATAATAATACTTGTTCTTCTTAAAGCCTACAGAGACTGAGAGCATAACTGAATTCAAGTGTAAGTCATCCACCTCAACATCATCATCCATGCAGTTTTTCCCATCGTGGGATGGGGTGAGATCGGGTTCAGAGAGCCAAAAAAGATATAATACCAGGAGAAACTAAAAAGCTCTCAGAGAACGCATACCTCCCCCAGTGTCATTGCCATTAAAAAGAAGCCGGATACGGATCCGTGGAGATATTGTGTGGGATACATAGGATCCGGATCCCCCCAAAAAATTTAATTAATTGTTCTTTGACTCATGGCCCAATCTTCCACAAAATTTTTTTGAAATTCATTGAGAACTTTTAGAGATATTGTGCACGATATATAGGATCAGGATCGGCCCAATAATTTTATACTTTTTTTTTCCTCGGCCCACGGCCCACCCTTCCACAAAATTTCGTTGAAATTCATTGAGACCTTTTGGAGATATTGTGCGGGGTACTCCTGATCCGGATCCAGATCCTCCCCCAAATTTAATCAGTTCTTTCTTGGCCCATGGAGCACCTTTCCACAAAACTTCATTGAAATTAATTAAGAACTTTTGGAGATATTGTATGGACAAACAAACGAACAGACAAACATACTGTAAGTGAATACATAACCTCCTCCAACTTCGTAGGCGGAGGTATCTAATCTAAGTCTGCCAAACTGAATGGGACACATTGCCATTCATTGACCATCCAAGCCTCTGGAATCCAAACTCCACCTCACAGGTATAAAAATCCACACTTACGCACTTTATGTAAGATGTTATAATATACCGTACGTGATGAATGTAAAAAACTTAAACGTGAAACCATTTTTCTTTCTGAATTATGGCAATGTAGTATAAACACTCTTTGCCATATTTTTCTTTCTGAATTATGGCAATGTAGTATAAACACTCTTTGCCATATGCCTTATATAGGTAAATTCAAAATAAAGGTAATAATACAAAATGCTGATAATGCTTACCAGTATCAGTTAGATTCAGGTCACTTCAGGACAATGGCCTGACGTTTTATAATCAAGTGTATTCATTTTTCCTAGAATATTCATCCACTGAAAATTTAGTTGCACCATACTTTTAATTAGAACATTCAGGGCAATGTTGCAGTTTAATTCATCCTCTAACGCAAAGTATCAGTGACTTCCACGGGCAAGTTACTCCACATAACTCTTTCCATGTCTTCAGTAATTCAGCCAAGTCCTTCCTCTTTCAGAATTTAGGGGTTTTAATTTTTTCATGATCCTTCTTAGAAAGCCCTCATAACTTCTTCTTTTTTCTTCCATCAACGGAGTTGGAGGAAGTTATGTATTCACCCCTGTTTGTTTGATTGTTTGTCTACAGGATATCTCAAAACGTTATTGATGGGTTTCAATGAAGTTTTATGGATATGTGGATGATAAGCGAAGGTGGAGGTGATTAAATTTTGGTGGCAATCTGTGTTAGAGTCCTGTCTCATGCTGTTCTTTGTTTAATTGTCCACAAGATACCTAAAAAAGAAGTTATTTGATGGATTCCAATTATATTTTGTCGGTAAGTGGGTCATGAGCCAAGGAAGTGCTGTTTAAATTTTGGTGGTTATCTGAGCTGTCTGGTATTGGCATTGGTGGAAATACGCGTTCTCTGAATGCTCGTTTTGATTTTTCTTTCCCTCCGATTCTCTGCTCAGTTCTCCTACCTACCACACATTTCCATATATCACCATTTCGGGGTTAACACCCACTTATTGAAAACATGCTGAGACTCTCATACAGAACTGGGGTAGGTCTACTGGTGTTAGCGGGGATGTTTTCACAACCTGTTGGTGGATCTTATACTTGATCAGCAAAGTCTGTTTGATGAAATTCAAATTCTTAAGTTGTTCCCTGTCCCAGCTTAGCCAGGAATTGAACTCATGTCCATTGAAAAAAAAAAAAAAAAGAAGCAGACCTTTCTACCAATTCGGTGCAACATAAATTTTTGGCAGGGAAGATTCACCATGTACAGCTCTGATCGGGTTTGAGTGAAGGCTTTCCATATCAGCTACACGTGCACTCCTGTCTCTCTTTTGAACACTTTGCTTCAGAATTTTTCATCACACCTACACGACTGATTTTATGAGTTTTCTGTCTTCATGTAGCCTTGCCCCTAAGACAGGCACGCAACCCCTGTTTACCTGCTGGAAAGTATCGTAGTCGACTCAACTGTGGGTTCAGGTATTCCCTTAAGACACCATGAACTTAACAGTCGAGTTTATACTGGAATAATCATATTGTCACGTTACTTCGACACACTAATCCATCAGAATCCAGCAATTCTATCAAACCTATTGCATTTATCGAATGTGCTATTGAGATTTCCCCGAAATCAGTGGCGACGTTCAAATAACAGCAATATCCTTCTGTGTTGGTTAATGTAGAGTGCCGTCAATAAGTATTTAATCGACCACTTTGCCTTTGGCAGATTATTGTATATAAATTGCCAAATGCATTTCCAGTAACATTTATTCAAACACACTCTTCTTTTGAGTACTAGTCCATTGCAGCTTAGAACACCATGTAGTCGAATTGCATGATAAAGTTATGCACTAAATCCCACTGAGTACAGTTAGAGCCCAGAGGTATTGTCAGAATGAGCACTGGAGTATTATATGTTTTATTGTCATGTAGCCTATACAGTTTATCCGAACAGATTACAGGGTGCAATTAATGATAGGGTATCTGGATCGACAACAAAGACTTACAGCTGTTTCATCTTAAAGCTACGAGAGGATTATCAAAGTAGGACTGAGGTAGGACTGAGCCTCATGTCAGTGGCTGATTATAGGGATAAGAATATTCTTAATAATTAATATGCATTATAGACTATTTCAGCACTATGGACTATATCAATCGTGTAATTACTTTAACAATGAACACTAAATGATTGTGGATATCATACAGCGGTGGACTGCCCAGTTGGGTATTTCCAGGGTTAGTGCAGTCTGATTTATACTTAGGAAATCGGATTCCACATGATCTTAGTCCGTGCGAAAAGAAAAAAAAAAATAAGATATTGACACTCATTACAAAAATCACATAAAACACCAAGAAAACAGAATAATTATTTCTTCATTAAGAAACAGCTTCCTCCTCTCGCCAGCCTTACAGGCGCAGATAATTCTTCTGTAACACCTTCCTCCATATTCCTGGATGTACAACTGCGGACAGTAATATTGATCTACTTCC
>JAGKTI010022846.1:7500-15073 GCA_018397915.1 Birgus latro
TATGGTTTTTCTAGGTTTTAATTATCAAAATAATATCTACAATATATTTACACACATGAAAATCATGAGGTATTTTTCCACCTCATTTCACTTCACTTATTTGTTCCGTGCTGGATATCGTTTATTACCCCCGCACTCAATCATCTACACTTAATTCACTTAGTTACTAACACTGTATTAATTAAAGCGCTCTTTTATTCCGGGCTTTAAAGTCAACCTTATATATTTAATCCTTTAAATAAATGCTAGTACTGTTATAACTAAAGCACTCTCTTTTATTCGCTTATTTAGATTATGTTACACTGTTACATTAGTATCTTATCACTTAATACAATAAACATATTTAAACATTAAAATCTTCTCTCCTTCCGTTTCTTTCTAAGTAACTAGGAGCCTCTCTACTAATCCCGACGACGGACAGATATTACCACTGTTCACAAGTTGTACCCGCGATTACACTAGCTTGTACTTCTACCTACTGGTAACAGAAGTACTCTCATAGTCCGTCGTTGGAACTACTACTTCCTCACGCTCGCAGCAGACTTCCTTTCGGCTTCACGGTTACGCCCTTCGTGATGTCTCAGCTGCCCCAGGCTCACGTCTCCTCGCCACGACGTTAGCTCGACCTCTGATACTGCACTGCCCCACACTACCCCTGTCCTGGCCTCGAGGGCTGCCAATGTTCACCAGCAGGTCACATGGTTGCGAGGTGGGTGATGGCTTCACCCACTCATCCACCACCTTCATCCACACGTCATCCGCACGTCATCCATTGTAGAGGATCGAGCAAATGCAGAAGTCAGCATGTTTTCCACGATAGTAAATGCAGGGGTCAGCATGGGATGCAAAGGTCAGCATGTTTCCCACGCCCTGCCTGACCTCTGCCCTGACACCACTCCTCTTACTCTCTTTCTCTCTCCTACTTTCTCTTCAGCTTTCACTTACTTTCTCTCAACCTTCCTTCCTTTGCTCCACCTTCCCACACCTATTGTCCGCAGCTATATGTGGAGCTAACATCAGGCTCCCTGTTCTTTCTCTTCTGTCCTTGTGTCACCCTAAACTCACGCCCAGCAGGTGTACTTGTATCCACACCTGTTACAGCTGTGTGTCTGCTTACATCTGCCTGAGGAGAGTGTCTGCCTACATCTGCCTGAGGAGAGCCATGTCGGCTTCCCGACATAAATATATGATTGAATTATGCACATAGAGTATCCATACCCATAGCAAAAAAGTGCATTACTGAGCTTTACAAAAAACTACTCTCTTCGTGCATTTAGCGAAGACTATAGTTTACTTTAATATGAGATATTCTGAAAACTTTATGAGATATTCGAAAAATAACTTCATGAGATACTCTGAAAATAACTTCCAGTTAATCTGTTTGAGAAAAAAAAAATCCTTCAAAATGATAATAAAAATACTGTATGCTTATTCATCGAACTAAGCAATTGTTATTTTTAAAATTAAGACATAGGAGCTCTAAAAAGTTCATTATAAAACATGCTGGAAATCAAACGAAAAAACATAGATACACCTAGTCATACCCTGACAAACACATATCATTCTGAGGTATCATTTAAGAAGGAACGCTTGCTAAAAATACATACATAAATGATTAAACCAGGGGCTTCAGATCCACACGCTGGTGATGGCTGCAAGTATGCTTATTTACATTATGTCCTTTCTCGCTGTACGGAATGCATGAGTAGGCTGTAGTTGGCGGTAGTGCCTCCATCTGCTATATTCCACGCAAGGATCACGAACAAGTAATTGCTTTGTGTTCATTATTCTACGTATCACCCACCTGAGCCTACGGAAGTGTTGCTGAGTTTCATTAAAAGGTTGAATAAATCCTGAAACAAATATGAAAGAAAGTCAAAGAAAACTTGTTACCTACAACTTAGGTACGGTGTATTTCAACGACGGCACGCCACATTTGAACCAAGGGTAACATACAGTATATGAGAGAGGGAGGTCTGACACTTGGTACGCCACATGACACTGACTTATTTACCTGTTTGTTGGTGGTAGTAGGATTAATGACCGAGGTTGCTAGTTATTAGTTGAAATGGCAAAGTAACTGTCAACAGCGTACAGCACATCGATTACTCGCTGTAAAAGACATCAACGCTACATAATATATCTGGCCTGACCCTGTGTAGTGTGGTTATGTGTCGGCAGAGCTGACAACCATTTCAGTACGTGGATTGCCAGACAGCCCCGGAATAGTGTTTCATGTGAAGTACTTGTGCTTGGGTGGTATTTTTCGGTTAGGTTAATAAATGCTCTGATTAAGGGTTTTCATGTGATGCACCGAACTATGAGTACACAGTTATTTGCCGTTGCAAATATTTTTCACTTAAATATCTAAAAAATATTCAAGTTCATTGAAGATGACAGGTATATCTCTATGGATAAGTAAAGGTGCGGCCTCATCTGCTAAAAACATATGTTGGGCAAAATGAACAGGGCAAAGGATTAATCTGAACCTTGGCTTTCATGCATTCAGCGTTTTTATTATTATTATTATTACTGTTATTATTATTATTATTATCATCATCATCATCATCATCTATTTTTTGGGCAAAAAAAAATGGAAAACATTTTTACCTATAATATACCAAGCTATAGGTTCGAACAAATATGAATAACAATTACTAAACCATTTTAACTAACAGTTGGAAAACCCGTTGATTCATCTTGCTGTCACCAAGAAATGCTTGAATGGTGTCACGTGTCGCAGCTGCCCGACATCCGGTACACACTTACAGTACGCTATACCAGGTCCAAATATGGTTACAGACTACACATTACAAAACTCACCACCTATCATTACAATTATCATTAATACAGTAATACGCAGAACTGAAGAGTCTGTCTTATCGTTAGCCACTTCAGAATAATGGATTTTCTAAGCTGAATAAAACTGTCTGACGGTAGTAAGACTATAATAGACCCATCGTGCTGTTGTTTTTCCGATGAAAACCTGTGTGAATCTGAATATGTTGCACTGCTGTGTATCATTGTTATACTGTGCCAGCGGTAGTTATCTCACCTGTGTTTGCAAGTTTATGTTTTGTAATAAAAAAGTCATGTGTACTCTCAGCTTGAATATTGCTCACCCTTGTGGAACAGATGTGGAGAGGCTGCATTAAAACAACTAGACAAAATTCAGAAGAAAGCTATTGGAGTTATTAATAACCCTGCTGTTACAAATAATTTACCTCCCCTACGAGTAAGAAGGAATGTTGCCTCCCTTGCATTGTTTTACAGATATTTTTATGGCAAATGCTCAGACGAAGTTACGTTCATTGTGCCACCTTTCCATACCTTCCCTCGTGCTACAAGGGCATCTGGCAGCGCTCATGACTGGAATGTCACACTGCCATATTGCAGAACTTCCGCTTATCAGAATTCTTTTATTCCCCGAACTGCATCTCTCTGGAACTCGCTTCCTTAGAGTTGTTGCCCTCCAAACTTCAATCTACAGCTGTTCAGGTGCAACTGTTACAGATATTTCATGAATGGAGGACACCAGTAACCTTGTGTATGGACTTTTTTTTCTAATTCATTTGTTTTTCTTTCCTCTGTTCTGTTATTAAAATATATATATATAGTTTGTCTTTCAGTGAAATGGTTCCCTTGAATGAATGGGCCTGTACCGAATGGTAAATGAAGAATCTGTAAGAGAAAAAGATAGATTCGGGACCAACTTTGTTTGGCACAGCTTTCCAAATCATGTTGGATCACTTGGGCGATTTTTGTCAAACATCATCATCATGATCATCATAACCACTGCCACCATCATCAGTCTATCTCTGTTTTCCATTAATAATACTGATAGCTTCTTTAACATTCTTTATCACAGACAGTACACACAGGCAAATCTTAAGCCAACCGCTAGTGGCTGAGCAAAGCGAAGACACTACATACTCCAGAAAATGACAACCGTTCAATCAGATTACGTCGCCCCTCTCAGCTTCTTTGTGCTCCTGCCCTCATCACACCAGCCCTTCACCTCTTCCCAGTAACTCCTCCCCCCCACTTCACCAAGACTTCCTTTTTATTCACTCTTCCCATTTCTTATTCCTTTCTATCAACCTTTCCGTCCTGACTCCTAGTTTCCGTTCCTTCTCCCCGTTTCCTCTTCTCCCATTCCATATCCCCCCCTCCCTCCTCTTTCCTCTTCTTCCCCCACCCCTCGTTCCTGTTCTCTCGTGCCATTTCCCCTTCCTGCTTCACATCACCGTGCATTACCGTCCATGCGTTCTTAAAGATATTGAATCATTTTACTTTTTCACCCCGAATTTGTCGCATTCTTCCTGTCACCATCCGATATATTCAGAAAAGAAAAGACTTCCACGTACTAAAAGGGTAAATGAAGTCCTTATTAATATTTCCTTCTCTTAACCACTTCACTCCTGACATAATTTGCATTCTGTTATTGCTGTCATTACAGTATAATTTGGCTTTACTGAAGCTTTTCGAACAAAAGGAGGTAGATATATAGCCTTCATTGATTCATTCACTTATAGGGGTCTGTTTTAGGCGACTATAATGGTCTGGTGGAAGGAAGATGTGAATACAAAAACACACTATCGGACTGAGAGGACTAACACTCTGATTCCTTTGGGCTTCACTTTAGCTGAATAAAATCGCTTGGTCTTAGAAATGAATAAAATACCCAAGACGAATCGGAGTATTGAAAGGTATGTTAATGTTAATGCAGCAAATAATAGACCAGTTGAACATACCTCTGCGTCTACCCCTCACAGTGCTGTATTAAAACGAAAGTAATTATAACCATTTCACCATAAGCCTTAGTCCTCTGTCTTCCTGTGCATGATTACCTTGGCACTGCACTCATTCCTGAACAAAACAAAAAAAAACTTCTTAACCTCTTCAGTACGATGACGTCCTTCCATTAGTTGCTTGCTGTGGTGGGTTTGCTTTTTCCTGAAGGAACTAAGCCACTTTCACACCTTAAACAGCTTGTCGTGGTTGAAATTTGACGAAACTTTGAAATGAGTGAGGAATGAATCTCCTTAATTACTAGTCAGATCACCCTTACAGTTTGACTAGACGTTGCCATTAACTAAATTGAAAGGGATTAGGGATCTTTGTCAACTTCAAGTCAACGCGCTATATGACCATGTGACTGCAAATAACGTCAGGGACACTTCTCTCAGTGAAAAGGTTAGAAACAATATTTATTAAATTCTTCCACTTTAAAAGGCTTCCCCATTGCTAAATAAAACATAGCCAACGTTACGCAGCTGCAACCCTCCATCTGACAAAGCACATACCTCCCCACCTCCCTGCACACCTAACCAAGGGCATAACGGCCCTCCCCCCCCAAACATTTCTTTAAAAGGTGGGAGTAAGGAGAACGTCTTGAAGACAAATAACCTGAGCCCTTCAGATGCCTTGTGCTGGTCGCATTGAAATCTCTGGATTTTTTTTTTTACTTTTTCATTGAAAAAATAAATAAATAAATAAATAAAACATGACACAGTATTCTACCTATCAAAAGGCACCAGTTCACTGGAAGACACATAACTATGTGAAGTTTTGTGACTCTATAGTGAGTACTTTCTGAGTTCTGGCCGGGAAAAGAAATACAGTATCTTCCTCCGGCCAGCCATCCTACCACCCAACTCAACAGATAGACAAACATTGATCCCAGTGAAAACAACACCTTCCTCTGACTTTGTCAGGTGGAGGGTATTAAAAAGAGTCAGGCAGTGGTATAAATAATCATGATGGGTTCCCTTTCAATGGAAATACCAATTTTAAACGCCACAGGATCAGTGAGTGCAATAGATGAATAGTACAAGTACTTCTTATTGCTATTTTGTCTCTATTAAGATTCTTCGATAAGCACTTTGTGTTAGTATATAATCCTATCACTTCAGTAGGGCCTCGAGACACCTCCTCATAAGCGTTATTTGTGGTATTTTGGTGCTGTGGGTCTGAAATCTCTCAAACAATATTCTATTGACTTTCCACGGAATGAGTATCGCTTTCCTGGTCAAAAGCCATCTCAGTGTACTGTACTCTTTTGGGAGTTTATCCTCTTGACAATGGAAACAAACATAAATTTCACTTACCTTCTGATTAATGCCAATATGCCCTGACTTAGTTATGCTTGTTCTAACCCTGTCTGCGACAAAAAGGTGGCTTTAACGTGAGATTTTTTTTTTTAATACTTAAAATTTCAAGTCACACCACAGTCTATTGGAAAAAAAAAAAAACGCTCAGAGTTAACTGAATAAAACTGACAAAGCATTTAGGCCGAGAATATGATTTTCACCCAGATCTTGTTGCCACCTGAACATTCTATTCAGTTCGGAGAAACTTGCAAACTGAAGGGGTTAGATATTGTCTTCATTAAACTGTCCAGTCCGAGATGTCTTTCCTAAGTTGCATATAATTGTCTGCTTAAAAGCCAAAATAAAACAAAAGGCACATCTTTGTTTTGAAGGCGCTAACTGCACACATGGGCAGAGGTTGCGGGTGATCCGAGTGATGAGCTGTAGATGGATGAGCCGAGACCGAAACAGGTTCCTGGGTAGCTGCATCATAGTACCTTCACATGCTACAAACCCGTCTCCCCTTCCCCATTCAGACACCTTCCTAGATTCTTCGCTTCCCACTTCCGCTTCCCACATCCTACCGGGCCTCTCCTTCTCCCTTTCCCCCTGTACCTCCATTATCATTACCCTTACTCTCTGTCCCTTCATTTCCTCCTTCCTGGGTTCCCTTGCTTCATCTTTTCCTCATTTGTGGTTTTCCCTCTTCTCTCCTCTCATCACTTCTCTCCCTTCCTTGCTCCTCTCTTCTCACTCGCACCACCGCCTTCTCATCCTTTCTGCACTTTGTCCTCCCCTGTCCCCTCCAGTCCCTTGTCCTCTTCCTTTCCTTCTCTTTTCATCCCATCCTACCCTGTTCTCCCTTTCTGCCCTTCTTTTAGCTCCCATTTCCTTTACTCCCTCTAATCTTTCCCCCGCCTTCCCTCCTTTCTCCCCATTTTTTCTTCAACTCCTTCCTCTCCCCTCCAATTCACCTATTTCCGTAAGCTTTTCATTTTTATTCAGATAACCTTATTGCCATTCCTTTTTATGTACTGTGTCACTTAATTCTAATTATTCCCGTTCTCTTCTCTTCCTTTGCGCGATTCTTAACGTTCTTTTTTTTCTCATGATCGCCTTCTGTGAGCTTTATTCGGAATTACTAACTTCATATCCTTCCCTTTCCTTGCTCTCCCTTTAATCAGTTACATTTGATACCCTTTTTCTCTGATCCTTCTTTAAATTTCTTATAAACTTTTTTTTTTTATTAAACTCTTTCTCCTCTCTCCTAAGAAAAAAAAATCTACTATTCTCTTTGCCTCGTTTCCATAAATCTTTTAATACCTTTCTCTGCTGTCCTTTTAATCATTTTTGTATCATTCTCTTCCCCTTCTCTCTTTTTTTTATCATGTGCTTCCACTCTCTTCTCCATTTTTCCTCACTACCTAGGCTCTCTCTTTAAAGACTCTTATGAGTTTAGGAGTGACTTTACTAACTGGTTG
>JAGKTI010022847.1:0-15072 GCA_018397915.1 Birgus latro
GAGAGAAATGATGGTAGTGGTGGTGATAATGATGGTGGAGAGAAATGGTGGTAGTGGTGGTGATGAAGCTGTGGTTTATGGAGCAGGAGCTGTAATGGTGGTAGAAAGAATGGTTGTAGTGGTGAAGGGAAGAAGTGGTGATGAACCTTGTACAACTGGAGAAAGAAGTAGGGGTGGTGAGGGAGAATTGTTATAAGAAGAGAGTTGGTATTAGTGATGGTAATAAGAATGGAAGAAGAGGGGGGAGGAGAAATGTTGGTGATGATGATGGTGGTTGTGATTGTTATGAAGCAAGGAGAATATGTGTGTGTGTGTGTGTGTGTGTGTGTGTGGGGTGGGAAGAAGACCCGTTATTGAATAGGGACAGAGACCTGGAGATACATCTACTGAGGCCTTACGGGATGCGACATAAAGCAGTGGATTGATAGATAGATTTTCAAGTCGATCTTCTGCTTTTGCATATTTCCTTTCTCCACTTACCATCAGCACGTCAGCACTTGTAAATTACTGTAGAGATATCACCGGGGGAAGAAATGTCTCTCTCCCTTTCCCCATGGAGAGGGGGAGAGAGAGACTGATGGCTATGGTCAAAGGAGGTGAAAGCTAGGATTAGGGCTGTAATAGGGTCATCAGAAGAAGCTTAAAAGATTACAGGCTCCGATAATTGGGTGGTTAAGCAGTTTTAGTACGAGTTGGACAGTTTTAGTACAAGTCAGATAGTGTTCAGTTAATGCTTTTTCTCCCATGACCCACTCTTATTAAAACACTTATATTCCTGTGACTCAGATGAATAAAATCGTCTGACTTATAGTGGAATAAAATACTGGAGTTACCCCGGCCGTGAGAGGGATAAATGTTACGAAAAAAGCGCCTCTCGGGTTCCTGTGACTCTCTTTAGCTAAATAAAATCTAGTGGGATTTGTGTGAGTTGAAGACTAAATTATATCGTATGGCATTAGTGGAAATATAATACTAGAGTAGTCTTAACTATGAGAGAACTAGGAACATGTTGGTTCAAACGGGTTCAGCGAGAGTAAAAAGCTTAGGCAGGAAAGTATTCGAAAGATTAGGAGAAACATAGAATTATTGCCTTAGCCTGTCAAAGAAAAGAGGCTTTAACTTTGTGATTTCAACTTCCGATAGTTAGATATACAGATAGATAGATAGTTCAGTGAATGCATAGAGTAAGATGGATGGATAAACAGCAAAGTGGATGGATAGTCAAAGATGGACCTAGATTGATAAGTGCAGGTAGATAGATAGATGGATGGATAGACAGATACAGACATCGAATAGGTAGATAGATGTATATAGAGTTTGGGGAGGTGGAGGGTATCATCAGCTAGATTAGTAGATTAGATAGACAGGTTTAGGAGGATGAGGAAGTGAGGAAGATGGGGGTGTTATTAGAAGATAGGAGATTGATAGATAAGTGTAAAAGGTGAAGGGAGTGGAGAGTATCATTAGATAGATAGACCGATAGATAGATTGACTGACTGACAGATATATATAGGAGGAAAAAGTGGAAGGTGGATAGTGTCATTAATTTAAAGATAATAAAATTGATAGGTAGGTGTAGGAGAACGAGGGGATGGAAGACAGGTAACCTCCTAGACCTCTTTCTCGTTTGAGGAAGAGAGAGAGAGAGAGAAAGGCAAATCATCTCCCTGTCCTCCTCATCCTCCCCTCAAGTAAATATATAGATTGACAGGTGGATGGCTAGATAAATGGATATATGAATAATTAAAGGGAGAGGGGAATCAAAGCAGATAGATGGAGTCAGAGTAGATAGACAGATGCAGGAGTCGCTCGTAGGCGAAGGGCAAACCATCTCCCTGACCTCATCCTCGCCTTAAGTTGTTAATGACATAATCATCATCACCCTGGGTCCCTATATTTTCGCCGGCTTATTTTAGCGCGGCACTAATTAAGAAGAAACACCGACGGCTACAGCGCACGTCCCCGCTAAAGCCTCCCCAGCCGGTTATTTGATCGGAGGTTAATGAAGATAGAGTGGCTTCCCATCTGCAGTAAGTCAGAGGTGGAATCTGGGGCGTAGGAGGCCATAGCTTGGAGGGGGACCGGACTTGTACTACAATGGGGGTGAGGGGTGAGGGTGAAGGGTGAGGGGTGAAGGTGAAGGTGAAGGGTGAAAAGGAGAAGGTAAGGATGAAGCTATTTCTTGGAGGGGAACTAGACTAGTACTGTGAAAATTTGGAATGTGAAGGGTGAAAGATGGGTGGGAGGTGAAGGTTTAGGGTGAAAAGGAGAAGGAAAGGGTGAGGCTGTTGCTTGGAAAGACTATGGCAGTTTGGAGAGGAAGAGTGAGAATTAAGGTTTGGGCGGGGTGAAGGGTGAGATTGAGAGGTGAAAGATGGATGGAAGATGAAGGGTAGAATGAAAAGGAGAAGGAAAGGAAAGGATGAGGCTGTTCCATGGAGAGGGACTAGATTTCTGCTGTGTCAGCTTGGAGTGGGGAAGGTGGGGGGTGTGGGTGGGAGGTGAAGGATGTGATTGAAAAGGGGAAGACCAAGCAAAATATCACATTTTGGTAGGGCAAGATGAGGGTTTAGGGTGAACAGTGAAGGATGGAAGGTAAGGATGAAGATGAAGGTTAGAGGTGAATGTGAAAATTTGGAATCTGGGGCATAGGAGGTTGATTGTGTCTGTCCCATGGAAGGAGACCAGACTTAAGCAGCTTGGAGGAAGAGGGTGAAGGAGGAGAGAGGTAGAGGGTGAGATATGGATGATAATGAGTGCAGGGGCGAAAAGTTGGAGCCTGGGTCTGTCGTTTAGAAGGGAATCAGACCCGCCGTCATGTATGCCAGTGCTTGGAGGTATGAGTGAGGTGTGGGGGTGAGTGAGGGGTAAAGGGTAAGAGGCAAGGTTAGGGGGGGGGGGGGGGGGGTAGAATTAATGAAAGAATGAATAGTGAAACGTCAACCATAACCAGTGTGTTGCTGATGTGTCCAATTAGTGAGGAGGCATACAGTAAGATATACCCTCATCGTGGAGAATTTAACATTTTCAATTTCACGTGCATAGGCATCTGAGAACGTAAATAGCAGCTGCTGTATGATGGCCATGAGACTTGGAATTGAGGTGACAAGCAGGCGTCAGAGGTAGGATAATATGCGAGGGACCTCTGGGCACCATCATCAATAATATTTTTTGCCATTCTGAATATTCATGCCAACGTCTTACTCTGAATTGAATTTATGCTAATCTCTGCCAGCATCTCAACTAGAGGCTCCGTATTGTGGCAACAGCCACAGACGTTTCTTTAGGTGCTGTAATCGCATGTTTATGGCGTAGTAATTATATACAATCCTCATCTGGCCATTCGACGTTGATAAAGCAGGTAGACTGGGGGTTGGAATTGGCTGCCATGTTTATTACGCTGTCGGAGCCAGATGCACTTGATGGTTGAAGACCGGAGAGGGCAAAAATTAAAATGTCAGAAGAGATGCATAAATGGTGCCGACTCATATTTTATAAGACAAATGAGGTTCTGTGAGCTGTTTGATTTCTGCATGAACAAAAATAAATATTAATATACAAATATTTAGGAGCATCTCGGTGAATTGTTTAAGGGGTAGAGTGCATTGTGTCAAGGTGCAAAATAAGCTAATTGCGAGTATAAAATGGAGATGATGTATGTTGAACGTCAACCATCCACACACATGATGTAATACTACCTTCAAGTGACTCTGACTGAGTGACAAGCTAACTAGTTTCTCGTACTCTTGGTATCATTCATTGTACGAGTATTTGATTGTGACCATATAATCAGCAGATGGACGCCTAGTGGTTTAGTGAGTTTATGCGCTCCAACCGAGTGTGACCCATCAAGGTTTATTTCCATGGGATGGTTGGTGTTAATTATTGATCACATAATGCCGCCAGGGGCAAGTGACCTATCAGCTTTTCCTCGTACATCTGGACTGATAACCTGTCTCCGGGTCCTTTGCCCCTGATGGAACAGTTAAGAACTGATTGATGGATGAAGGTTGTGTTACGATTAGTTGAATTTTAAGTAGCTGTAATAATTATGTGACTGTTTAACCCTCTCATGATTACGTGAACTCTTATTTTCGTATTTAGACGATTTATATCCAGTTGAAAGAGAGAAGTAGGAGCGTGAGATTATTGATATTGTTTCCATTAATCCTCTCACGGTCGCGTTAACTCGTATGTTTTATTTTTACTATTAACAGACGATTTTATTCAGGTAGAAGTGAGTCGTAGGAGCCTGATAATGTTAGCTGAAAGGAACAGTCAAAATTTAACAGATGCGATCGTTGTGAGTTCCTGCTGATGGCTTAGTAGTGTTGGTGTTGAGAATGAAAAAATAGGGTGAAAGGAAAGGGCGAGGTGGTGATAGGTTATGGAAAGGATGAATGAGTGTAGAGTGATTACAAGACTGAGGGAGGGAAGGCTGAAAAATGAGAGGTAAGAGAGAGGAAATGAAAGGTGATCAGCAAGATTGAGGGAATAAAGAGTGAGAAGAGGGGGGGGGGGGGGAGATAAGTGAGAGGTTTGAAGGGTGTGTGAGGTAGGATTTGGGTGTAGGGGTGGGGTGTGAGAGGTATGGTAGGAGAGATTTGTAGGGCAGGGGGTTGGGGGGTTACCAGATGAGTTAGATGATCGACACCACATCCCCAGGTAAGACTTGCTCGTGAGATAAGATGTCTTGGTCGCCTCAGATGCCACTTCACCTTTTACTCTCCTCTTCACTCGATCCAACCCTCACTTTCACCTGAGTCTCACCACTTTCTTTTTTTTTTCATCTGCACCCTATTCTTACCCACCCCTCGCTTCTTCCTCACCTCATTCCACTCTCATCATCCTCACTTCACCCTTCTCCCTCATTTTACTTCACCCTCACATCATCATTTCACCCTTCTCACCTCACTCTTCTTAATTCACCCTCACCTCCTCCACGTTTCAGCTATACCCTCTCACACTTTAACCGCACTTTGCGCTAGCTTCACCCTTACTTCACACTTTCCTCGTCTCGCCCCCATTTCATTCACACTTCAGTTTCAACTCATCACACACTTTTTCCCTCACCCTCTCCTTAATACTTCACCTAAGCCTTCTCACTTCAGTCTCACCTTTTTCTGATCTTACTCTCACGTCATGTAAGCCATAAATAAAATCATCTAAAAAATAAATAGAGATTACGTCCGGTTACTGAAGGGTCTTAGATTAGTGTGTTGAATAAAGGTGGTGTTTGAGACTGGCGTGATTGATGATTGCTTAGAGCAGTGTAGCGAGAATTTCCAAGGCTTGACTGATGGGTTAATTGAGATGTGGCTCATTATCGTTTATCTAACTGTGTGTGTGTGTGTGTGTGTGTGTAAATATTTTCTTTTTCAAGGTAGAATAGTTTGAGGCGATACTGACATATAGCGAATGTCAAATCACATTCTGCTTGCCCTCGATCTGTAATACTTGATATGTGTCGAAGACGATGCTACATACTGTAGTTTCCATTCCACACCTTCACTGTAGTGCGGATCCCCCAGGTGAAAGCGACCCGGCCATTCAAGTATGCTATCGAGCGGATGGTGTTTATCGTGTGGAGGTATCTGAGGACGCGTGAAGGGAAGCCTCCATTCCTGCTCGCCCCTCCGTAAAACTACCACCCCACCGCAACGCAAAAATGACCCCTGTGAAGCCTACTAGGTGCTGTGCCCCCCCTCCCTCCTCCCTATATCGGGATGAAGGGGAGGATGATTAAGAGCTTACGTGGTATGTGTGGGTGGGGGTGGGGGTGTGGGGAGGGATCAGTTTTAATCCTTTCAGTACGATGACGCGCATATTTTTATTCCTGCTACCTCCAGACGAATTTATTCAGTTTAGGATGTTTAAAAGCTTACGTGGTATGTGTCTGGGGAGGTGGGGTGGGGGAGGGAACAGATTTAGCGTCACTACGATGACGCCTTTATTCTCGAATACCTTCAGACGATTTTATTCAGCATAGAAGACTGCCAGATAATGAAGGCCGTGTCAAACCCCCTCTACTTTGAAAAGTCTCAAGATGTCCTCGGGCTCAGCGGATTAAGGGATCGTAGGTGGTGTCTTTATCAGAAGGGAAGGGAGCAGTTTTAAGGGATATTAGAGAGGCGGTAAAGCAGAACAGGTTATCATGAGGCCATCGACGCTGACCTGTGGCTGTGTTACGTGAGGAGGGAATCAGTGGGCCTATGTGTTTAAAACAGTGTCAGGAATAGGCCTGCATTTTGAAAATTTAAGGACGGCAGAGAATTTCTATTAGGATTATATTGCTGGCCACAGAAAGCAGTCTTTTTTCCAAGCTTTCATTAATTTCGGCCAACGTATTTCGGTCTTGCCATAATCTGACATTAATGGATGTAACTCCACACTTGACTTGATGTCTCTTAATTGGTCTTTTTCACTCACAGGCTGAAAGGGTTAATAATATTCGCATTCATACTCATGTCATTGGTATTGTTGGTTTTAAAGAATTTTTTAACACCGCTCCAGAGTCAAAATGCGTGAGTGAGCACTTCAGGACGCGGTTTTCGATATGTGTCCGTGCTGCTGCGTCATCTACCACCAGCACCCCCAGCTGAGAGGAGCACGATACCACGCTGAGGAGGGGGGTCAGGCTCACGCGACACCCTAACCGCCGCGGGCGGGGGAAATTAACCTTAGATCCTGACAGCTGTTGCTCTTCTTATTACACTACGCTCCAGTTGCCGTAGTCAGAAATTTACTTTGAGTCAACAGTGCCGTGAATTCATCAGCTAGAGGAATTATGGCTACTTACTGGAATTGGGCTTGTAGTATCCTCACATGATGCAGTGAGACTTTCAAGTGACTACACAGTACTGTACGCTGACTGGCATGGGGTAATTTTTATTGTTCTGGATACCATTTATAACTTGGATGGTAACTACATAACCAAGTACATCTGTTAGAAAGGTGGGTAAATTTTTGACTGAAATTGTGTCAACAGCAGGGAGAAGGCCATTCAGAGAATCTTTTAAGCTTGCTAATAATGAGCTGAAGTGTCCTGATACTTAGTTCAAAAAGTAAGCGATTCCACCTGTCTCCAGACTTAACCTCTTCAGCACGATTTTTTTTTTTTGGAGGGGGGGATGGGGCTCTCACCAGACGATTGCATTAGGCATTGGAGAGACTATCGATGATGTTCTCTTAGAAAGAGGAGACCTTGTAGCACTTTTTCCTCAGTGATTTAATTTGCATATTGCACCTTCGTGCATATTCATTTAATTTTTATTTCGACTTTAATTACATAAGTGAGTATTGGTATGCCGTATACAAAAATAAAACAAATAAATAAGTATGCAAAAATAAAATAAATAAATAAATAAGTAAATACACTGGTATGGGAGAGTTGCGTGGGAGCCTTCTTAATCGACGGGAATACGAGTTTTAGGGAAGTGTTCTTGTGATCTGTGGAGACTGTCTATTCATAGTACTGTACTTCTTTTCTAACCAGTTTACTAGTGTACGAGTATATGGCAAATCTGTCTATTCTCTTGTTTGTTATTATTGCACAGTAGGTCGATATGAATATGCCATAAATAAATCATCATCATCATCTTCACTGTCATCATCATTCACATTTCTTTCCCCACCCTTGAAAGTAAGAACATAAGAATGTGATATGGAAAATAAGCACCAAATGAAGAGGTGTTAATTGTCTCCCTAGCCGACGACAGCTTCTATCACGAAAGGGAAGGTAAACTCCCCATTTTTTAACGAAAATATCTGAATCACGTAACGAGGATATGTGCACTGCCAGTCTGCGTCGTTGATGACTCGACTTCTCGTTGTTGAATGCAGGGTAGTTAAAATATATTAGTCATTGGCGTTCCATAAAAATATCCGTCAGATTTAGTGGATTGCCCTCTACCTCGCCATTTTAGTTTTAAGAGTGGTATCCTTAGTGTGAATTACCTTAAATGCCTGTCAATTTCAGGAGATTGCCCTTTCCTTTCGCCATCTTAGTCATAGGAATGCGAACCTTGGTGTGAGTAACCTTGAATGTCTGCCTTTCCCTTCGCCGTATTAGTTTTAGGAATGCGAGCCTTAGTGTGAGTCATCAAAATATTGTGACGCAAGGTAGTCACGCAACCCCAAGCTGTTTATGTCCCAATGTACACATGGTTGGTTGGGGGGTCTTGCGTCAGGCAGGAAGATTGCCTCACACCGCAGCACATGAAGCCCCTGTTTTCAATGGGACATGTACAGAGAGGCAGGGTACCTTGGTGTAGGGTGTACCTGGGCACGAGGCAGCTGGTGGCGGCATTACAACACCTCAGGGGCAGGGGCAGGGCAGCAGCAGGAGGTGGGTGGGTGGTGTTGGTGCAGGAGGCGAGGAAGTAAAGTTGCGACATCTCCGTCACCCGACCTGTGTCACCCGGGTCGCCGCTGCTGGAAGACCTACCCACCCACCCCGACACACCTGCTGCCTCTTATACCCCTTTCCTTCTCCATACCCCACACGTCGCACCCTTGCCTTCTTACCTTACTCCAGAATTCCTTGCTTGGGTTGTAAGATGGATGGTTTAATATAAAGGAGTTTTGTTGTTGCTGTTGTTGTTGTCAAACCCCTAACATGACGCCAGGTATATGAGAATTAGTGCGAGCCTATCGTGTTCTTGTTTTTCTCGTTATTGTTGCGTTCTGCTGCCTTTGGGAGAATTCTGTTATTTGAACCCTTATTAAGCTCGTACCATTTAGTCTTTCCCGTACATCTTAGTGTTTACTCCTGCTCTTCATCACCACTCACTACCATCCCAGTTCCTCCTTCTCGCTGTTCTCCACTCGCCCAACCCAATTTTTACCTCAGTTTTTACGTTGTCGGGGAAGGCTTTGATGTACTCCTTACTGGCGGATCTGCAGTGCCCTGTCATGTCCCATCACCCACCACCGTCCCGACCCATCTCGTTTACAGCTTTCCTCTCATTTCACCAATCTGCACTGTTGTTTTAAAATTTTCATCAGGAGAACCATTACACCGATACGGTTGATTATTGGCACACGCTTCTTAGGTCTGACTTTAATCGATCCTAATTGACGTAAATGGATGTGATGAAAGAGAAGGGAACTGAAATTGCCTAAAGCGACCTACATTTCATATATCGAAAACCATTGCACCGTTAAGCCAAATTTTCGACACGTGGTTTCTTGGGCATGACCTGGCATTCGTGAATCGATCTGTGCAGCGGGAATAAATTTGATGAACTTAGATTGACTGAAATAGGCCTGAACTGATTTGCTTGGTTCTGAATATGGCTGAGGTGAGGTTGTGTGACTAGAATGTATCTCACCAAACTAAATCCTTGTGAATTGCCCAGATGTATTATATTTCAAGTTTCATGAACGTAGCAGGACCCAGTTTGACTTTAATGGGCAAGAGGACTTTCCTGGACTGAATAGTTTGGAGACAGCCACAATAACACGGCATTGTAGTGACGGGGTTAACAGTGTCAATCCCATAATGATCTGGTTCATGCGTGGTGGGAGCAGCGAAGGCCGGGATGATCTCAGGCCATTCATTTTGATAATAATAAGGATTCCTGGCCTCGCTCTACCCCAACAGAAGCCAGACATCCACCACACGGTATGGCGCTTGTGTTGGGTTATCGTATAATATATTTTAACTTCCTTTATCATGTCTGTCTTGGGCTTAATAAAATCGTCTGTCAGTAAGAAGGGAACAGTAGAATAGCAAATAGGAGATAATGGAGCTTCTTACTCTGATCAATCACAGGGTTCTTTCTAGAGCAGAGTAATATTGCGTGAGGGTAGCCAAGATAAGATAATGTGCGTCATCATAGGGAAGGCTTTGAAAATGGATAAATGGTTGAAATCAAACGGGGATCCTGAGAGAGAGAGAGAGAGAGAGAGAGAGAGAGAGAGAGAGAGAGGGGGAGGGTGAGAGAGAGATTTTCTTCGTGAGTATGAGAACCTTAGATACTGATGGGAAATAGTAACCGATCTTTTCAGATAAATCAACGCATGGTAGAGCTAAGCAGAAAATAGAGGAAATTATCAGCTTTTCATATATCAAGGCCAACAAGGAGAGGGAGAAGTTAGTGTATTTTAACTTTTATCAGCTCATTTTTGTGTATGATAAGCCATTAATAGAAACAGTTTATCAGTCATTAGCTTGATTAATTAGTGAGTGGGATGCGTTATGTAACTACTCAGATACAGGAGTACAAAGTAAAGCAAGCAGCAACAAATAGGATGGTATTTTTTAGACTGTTGCTTATAGAGACGGCAATGCTGTGGTAGGCTAACTGTAAGTCGAAGGTAAGGGTAATAAAGCAGAATTACTAGTGATCAGGCCTCATCATTTAGGAAGAAAATGTGGAATGTTAACTAAAGATTACTCGGGTGACGAAATGTGTAAAAAGAGAAAATGTTAGTTACTTCACTGCATCACGAAGAGAGAGAGAGAGAGGCAAATAACTAGGCTACATCACGTAGGAAGTGGCAGGTTAGAAAATATTAGGAAAGGTCAACTAAAGACTGATCGGATGACGAGGGGAAAAAGCGTAAAAGTGGTGGAAGACGAGGAGGAGGAGAGGGCGGGACAGTGGGTGGGCCGATGTGCTACTGGAGAAGGTGGGGTCGTGACCAGAGAGAAGGAGGGAGGGATGGGACGAGGATGGGGTAGGTAGGGAGGAGGAGGAGGAGGAGGAGGGGGGGGAGGATAGGTAGAAGCAAGGGAAAGGGGAGGGGGCAAAGGGAGTCAGGGAAAAGAAAAGGTAGTAGTGGAGAAGAAAGTAGGAGAGAGAAGAGTGAGGGAGTAGGTTAAGACAAGGGAAAGGAACGAAGAGAGACAAGGGGAGGAGGTAAAAATAGGAGTGGTGGGGATTGAAATGGAGAGAGGGGGTTGGGTTTGGAGGAAAGAGGAAGGAAGCGGTAGAGAGAAAGGGGGGAAAAAGAAGGAGAGAGAGGGGGATAGGTTAGGAGGAAGGAAGGAGGGGGTAGATAGTGAGGGGTAGGAGTAGCAGGAGTGGGCGGGACTAGTGGGTGGGCCTCTTCGCTACTGGAGACTGGGCGGTCGTGACTAGAGGGGGGAGGAGGGGAGGGAGGTAGAGAAAGAGAGGAAGGGAAGAAGGGAAGAGAAGAGGAGGAGGATTGGAAGAAGGAGGAGGGGAGCATGAAAGAAGGAGGCAAGGGAAGAAAGATGGGAGTAGGTGGGTGAAGGAGCGTGGAGTGGGAGGGGAGGGGAGGTCAGGAAGAGGGGGATAGGGCGAGGCGGAGGAAGGGAAAGACAAGAACGAGATGATGAAAAAAGTATGGAGGGGGGGGGGAAGTGAATGAATGAATAGTGAAAGCTGGAAAAGCGGAGGAAGAGATGAATGAGTGAAGGGAGGTGTGAAGGCAGGGAGATCAGAGGAAAGGGTAAATGAAAGAAATAGTAGTGAAGCAAGGGATACAGTGCACGGGGTAAATGATTGAAAGAGGTGATTGGGAGGATGAGGAACGCTAAGGAACATGAAAGAAGGGGTAGAGTGAATGAAAAATTGAAGAATTAATAGTGAATGTATGAGAATGTGAAGCCAGTTAGAGTGCAGGAAGGTATAAATGAATGAAAGGGGGGTAGTAAAGGAAAGGAAGACAGAGGAGTGGGTAAGTGAATGAAAGGGGTGGTAGTGAGGAGCAAGGGGAAACCTAAGGAAGGAAAGATAGTGGCAGGGATGGTAAAGGAAAAAAAAATGGTTGAAGAAGGGAGGAGGAGGGGGGGAGGGGCTAAAGAGTTCGAGGAAAAGAGTGTGTAGGATGATTTTAACCATAGAGTAACTTGAGATATCTTTTAACTTTTACTTTTGTCACCGCAAGACGATTTTATGGAGCTTGGGAGTGGTCTCTTGTCTTATGAAGGTTAAAACAGTCTTTCGTATCCCTTGAAAATCGTGAGAAATAGTAACTATAAATATTCCTGCTGCCAAGAGACGATTGAATTCGGATCAGAAGGGGTTTACCTTCGTGGTGGGAAAAGAGGTCGGGATGATGATGATGATAGTGATGATGATGAAAAGAGAAGGAGGGGGAGAAGCGATGTCAAGGAAAAGAAAGGAAGATGACTGAAACTGGGACTGACGATGGGGGAAGAGAGAAGGAAAAATAAATGCAGGAGGAACAAGCTGAGGAAGACGATGGAATGGGAGAAGGATAGATGAGTGAATAGGATTATTAACTGCTGGAGGAGGAGGTGGACGAGAGACAGAGAGAGAGAGAGAGAGGAGTGAGTGAGAGTTTGAGGGAAAAGGTGAGAGGGAAAGAGGTGGACGAAGGAGAAGGAGAGGGTCGAGTTACCAGACTAACCCGACACTCAAGACCCCAACGGATGACAGGGACCCGCTTGGGGCGATGTGTTGCGACATTGTGGCGGAGAGATGATGACGTGGGTGTTGTGTCAGTGTTGATGAGAAGGGGATGTTGTTTTGTGATGGAGTGAGGAGGTGGGGACTTGTTGGTGGTAAAACATTGGCGGAGAGGCGACGACGTGGTGTTGTGTTGATGTTGGTGTTGAAGAGATGTGGATTTTGTGTTGCGTTGCGTTGTGTTGTGCAAATGATGTGGAGGAGATATATTGAGTTTTATTGTGTTAATGTTGAAGAGATGAGGATATTGTTTTGTTTATGAGAAGGGGGTGTTGTGTTGTGTTGATGAGGTGAGAGGGAGGAGGGAGATCTTGTGTCATGTTGTGTTTGCATATGAGAGGGATATTTTTTATGTTGATGAGATCGGTATGTTGTGTTGTTACGTTGGTGGAACGAAGGTAGGGAGAGTTGTTGGTGAAAATGATGGAGGAATCTGGATAGGTGTGTGTGTGTGTTTGTGTGTTAGGTGTGGGTGGGATAGGAGGATGGGAGGGTGATGATTGTTGTATGGTGTGGGTTAGTTAGGCTTGGGTGGAACAGACGGATGGATGGATGGATGGATGGATGCAGGTTTGGATGGCACTGGTGATAATGAAGTGTTGAAAGATCGTTGTGGGTGGGCGGTGAGGCATGGGTGGGATTGTTAGGTGGATGGAAGGTGTTGGTGTGGGTGCTGGAGTTTGATGTGTAGCGTGTGTGTGTGTGTGTGTGTGTGTGTGTGTGTGTGTGTTTAGGTAGGTATGTGGGTGTGTAGGTAAGATGAATGTCGTAGGAATCTTGTAGTGAGGATGGGTGATGAAACAGCGAATAATGTCACACACACACACACACACACACACAGAGAGAGAGAGAGAGAGAGAGAGAGAGAGAGAGAGAGAGAGAGAGAGAGAGATATGGTAGGTAAGTAGGATGGATGTCGTGGCAATCTTGTGGTAAGGGTGGGTGATGAAGTGTCGAATTATGTTTGAAGGACAGTGATGTTGGTTGTGGTAGTTGCTGTGTGGCCTTGATGGGGGGATGGTTACTGTGATCTTAATTCCTTCAGCACGAGTGATCTAGTAAGCTGAATTGCCATAAATCATACGGTGGTAGCCAAAAAGTAAAAATGAAAAATATAAACCCCACTTGACAGAAGATATATGCTGTACACCGTTTCTAATTCGTTTAGCACAAAAGATAATTATTGTGATTAGCCCCACGAAGATTAATGAAATCGTCTGGCGGTAGAGAAATGAAAATAAAAGTCATCATTGCAGGGAAAGGGTATACTGGACGTGGATGTTGTGTCTAAGACCTCAAGTACAAGCGGTTTCCATTTCTCTGCTTTTGCTTTCGGCAGTCTCTGCTAACTTGAACCAAATCATCTATTGATAACGAGAAGAAAATATAAGACATAATTTTACACAGTTGGTTAATGGGCACTGTTTTTTACCCCATCTTCTCGAAAGTCCTACTAAGTATATAAAAATCGTCATAGAGTAGCCAAAAAAAAAAAGGGGGGGGGAGACGTAATTATACAGAAGAGGCTCATGTGAGAAGCAGGACCAAAGGAAATGCAGGTGAGGATATTAAAAGAGGGTATCAGTGAAAAATGAACGTACTGAAGAGCATGAGAGAGTGGACTGACACAAAAGATACTGAGGGGTTTAATTTGGTAGAAGGATGAAGGAAAATATAAAAGGCTATCGTACTGAAGGCGTTGCCAGGAGTGGTTGGAGTGACAGATGGATGGTAGGCGAGAATAGGTGGTGGTGGTTCCAGTGGGCAGTTAATGGTAAGTGGTTGAAGTGTGTGATTAGGTGGATTGGACAAGGTTGTAGTGGGCTGTCAGATTTGATTAGCAGTATGGTGTGTATGTGTGTGTGTGTATGTGTGTGTGTGTGTTGAGAGAGAGAGAGAGAGAGAAAGGATTATTTGAAGGTGTTGGTAAGCGGGTGTTGGAAGGCTGAACAGGTGATGAATGTGTGTGATGGGCAGAAGGCAAAGGTGCTTGCTGATGAGTAGGGAGATAGGTGTGTGTGTGTGTGTGTGTGTGTGTGTGTGTGTTTGGTTATTGTGAATGAGGTTGATTTTGATTTTGAGGTTGATTGTGAGTGTTGGAATTTTTGAAGTTCGGTGGGTATAAGACAGAAAGGAAGACGAAAGAAAGTCAGACAGATGAATACGAGGGAGAAAGATGGGGAAGAGTTGAGTATGTGAGAAGGCAAGAAAGATGAGCAGAAGTGTGAGGAAGGCTTACAAATTTGAGGTAGGGATGTGGAGAGGTGATACAGATGGGTAAATACTAGATAGATGGAAAATGAAATGGAAAGAGGTGAGGATGTGGAAGAGATGTATGTGCTGGGAGAGGCAAGGGAGGCTGGGGAGTGAGTAGGGATGTGAAGCAAGGAGGGAAATGAGTGAGAATATGAAACAGAAGGATGAAGTCAAGATACAGGTAGTTTGGGAGAGAGAGAGAAGGGCGAGAATGAGATTCAGGCAGGATGAGGCAAGGAGGCGTGTTGGTGGCGAGGCAGGGCGGTGATGAATGGTAGGAAGGAGAGACAGGAAGATGAGATGAGTGTCAATATGAGTCGACAAATGAATATGAGGCAGGGCTGGAGGGGGTGCGTGGGTGAGGCAGGAAGGTAAAGCAGGGCCAGGGGTGGCGTGTGTGAGACAGGGGAGG
>JAGKTI010022848.1:0-15071 GCA_018397915.1 Birgus latro
GGAGCCCCCAGTTTTGTGATATTACTACGTGAAGGCATCCCTCATACAAATACGTGTGTGTGTGTGTGTGTGTGTCGACTGATAGATATACTGTGGACTGATCAGACTGATAAAATTGTAAAGTTAGGGAAAGGTCAATAGCCTACTGTAGGCTACAAATAGCCTGTTCCCTGTCAGACGAATTGCTAATGTTTATACAAGTTCATCAGTTATCACAATCATTTTTGCAGTCTTATGTAACCTGCCGATCAAGGTACTGCTGGTACTTAGTAATTTAAAGGAACACGAACTGCACGTTAAAGTGCGCTCTACTGCCAAAGAAGTGGTGTGCCAGTAATTATAATATTCCGTGCGTGAAATACAGAATAAATAGGTTGTGCGAGCTATGGTGAAATGTACAAATTACAAATAATCAGTGGTTACAGACAAAAATAATGATCGGATAAAGGGGTGAATCAGCTGTGGGGGAGATGAATAAACGTTAGGCCTACAAAATACCGTATAGTTGCTAACGTATTGGTATATGAGTGATATTTATTCTTCTAAAGCTATTTACATACTTTCTTCATAATGATAAAAATATAATGCTGAGGATGGCTAGTTTGTGATCTATATAATGCGTTCTGCTGACGGTGAACGTCTTCACTTAACGCCGTGTCAAGGCAAAAGTGCCGTCTGCTGCATCCTCAGCACTGCCAACTGCACATCTAAATATATAGCCCAAATGTACCCATCACCTAGCCATGAAAGAGCCAGGTTGGCCAGTTTGGCTATAAATACTCACTGGATAACCATATTCATTTTCCTATATTTTCACATATAGTGAGTGGTAAGTGTTCAGTGACTCCCTCTTTTACGTATCCGTAACAATAGCTTCTACATACATATATACGGATCATCTTCATTATGTGGACACGAAAATGTACATGATCTAGTGATAAGCCTGAAAGAACGATAAAAACAAGCTTACTTGTCGCCCAGTCAGGCGGAATAATAATAGCCTTGGTAACACTGTTTTGTAGTCAAATGAGTAGCATTACTAAATAAAGTTTAAGTAACGTTTCCAAATTTATTCAAATATGTGCAACATATACACTTTTCAGTATAATGTATAAATTATATATATATAATGTGTTGAACATATGTTGACAAGAAGTTGAAATGAAATAAATGCTAAATCGTTTACATCTCATTGTAAATTAACAAGGTAGTGATGTATGAATAATTCTCAACTCACAATACGTTCTCTGCATGCTAACATGACGCCATTGTTATGGATAACGATTTATGACAGTTTAGAGAGTACTATGACATCTTTTCCATTAATACTATTTGTGGTATGAGTTAAATGTTTACACTGTGAGAGCTTCCCGTTCTCCCCCTCGCCTCACCAAGTTACCGCCATTTTGTTTTCGTGTTGGGTATTGACTTTCGCTTCTTCATGACTATTTTAGTAAGTTCGCTTAATCTGGGAAATAGTAACCCAACGACTAGATCTTTTTTGTGTATATCAATGTAGTCTGAGTCGCCACAGTGAATGAGAAGTGAGGATAAAGAGGAAGAAAAGGAGGAAGTGTAGCCTAACAAAGACAGGATGTTTTAAGATCAAGTCGCCTTTCAAAACAAACGGTTTCCTGGTGGGACGGAAATGATTACTGTCCTGGATTGGGATAAAAGTGACAGTTGGAAAAGTGGACGCTGCCAAGGTGTGTGTGAAGGTAGAGTGCAGCGGGTGTGTAAATAGTGAGGAAAAGATCATTTTTGCATGGAAAAATGACACTACCTGGCTACTGAGTTACTTCATAATAAACAACAGTGCAGTGTTTTCTTGGTCAGGCTGGTGGACAACGGCGTTCTAGTTTTTTGTAAGAGCATCCTGGTGAATTGATGTGCTGTGGCATTGTTGGCAAGGATGGTGGTATGGTACTAGATGAACTAGAAAGATTTATGTGTCTGGTGTGTTAAGCCTAATATCCTGAGGAGTGGTAGGACAAGTAACCTAGAATTAATATTTTGTGTGATGGAAAGCATTGGAGATCTTACAGTAGTGCTGAAATTACTTGGCATTGATTGCTTACTTTTGCTGAAGCAGTATCAGTGGAATTTGATTACAGAAAGGACAATTTATCAGAATGAAAGTGTAACTCATGCCTAGTGAATGTAGGCATTTGCTTCATAGCATCCATTCAAGTTGATACATTATTTGTACTGTGTTAGTTTAAAGATAAATAACATTCACTTGTACTGTTTAACTTAGCTTTGGGAAGAAGTACCTGTAAAAATGCTTATTTTGTAAAAAGAAATGTGAGGCTTCTATAAAATTATCAGATGATCATCAATATATATTTATGGTATAGTGTAGCACATATGTATCTATATATATATATATATATATATATATACATAATGAAGTTTATATGATAGGAAATTATGCCATTTATGTGCCTTACTTAGGCTAGGTTAGGATGAAGCCATGGTGCTGGTGTTCAGTATCTGTTTCAAGTTAGTTTTAGAGGAACAGCTGACACTGCATAGATAACACTCCAGGTGAGATAACTGTTGTTATCAGGACAGAAGTAGTGTCTTACAGTAGGCTCAGTATAAGATTGATGCTGCTGCTTATTATAGTTGAGATGTGACTGGTTGTATTTAATTGTCGCTTAATTACCCAAGAGTGGCCTCATAAGATTATGATGAATTGTAAAACTTCCTTGAAAGCTTAACTGTACTACGACTCTTTACCATATTATGATTTTACTATTTTCTGTATTAGCTTAACATTAGATACCCAAATTAGAGTACCGGTGCTGTATTTTTTTTTTTTTTTTCCTGAATTGCTGGATAGCCTGATTTTGATTTGATAAATTGTAAAGTAAGTCTAGTAGGTATTGCAAACATAATCTGACTCAGTATGTTTCTGGGTAACATGAAAGTAGCTTGAGTATGGTACCAGTACAGTACAGTACAGTACATGTTTGATGTGTTGATTTATACAAGAGAATCACCACAATTTTATGAAAAAGCTGTATTGCTATTTTTGATATTTTTATAATGGTATATGCAGATAAATCTAGTGTTCATTTCACATGCCAGCCTCTGTGATTAGTGATTAATTGAATAGTATGGTTGTTAATTTCCATTTGTCAAATGGAAAGTATTCATGGCAGACCTTCTCTCCCACAGGCATCATGGTTATTAGTTGTATTATGATGTGATATTGTTGCATTGTATGGAGCGTCAAGATCCATACAGCACCATGTCACAGCCATCATCGGACAAAAGCAGAGATCCGTACCACTCAACATATCCTGAACACCAGGTAGGCTGCGTTATGGAATGTTTATATTGTGATGGTCATTCACGATTAAGCCTTGTTTGTTGCTGTAACTTCTTGAGTAAATTAGCTACTAAGCCATTTTCCATTCTAAATTGTACTGTTTCCTTTTACAGCATTGTTCTAGTTCCAGCATGTGATAATTATATGGAACATTATTATTTTATTTATTTGCTTATTGTTAATGATTCCTCAAATCAAATTGAAAAGTTACTTCAGCATTACCAGTAATAGTAAGTGTGTTGTCAAATTGAAGGTGCAATTAAGATGATTTATACTCCCTAATTATGATATACTGATACGGTACTTATTTTAGGTGGTGATTTGTCATATAGTACAGTAACAAGCACTGTTCTTTAGTTTGCAGTCAGTTGCTTTATTGTGTGGCCTTTACTAATTACACTACTATGTTTCTTATTGTACAGTAGTGAGATAAATTTTATATTGGTATCTACATCTAAATTTGATGTACTGATACTGTAATAGAGCTATTATTGTCAAGATACTGATATACTGTACCATAGTTTTGGAAGCCAGGGAAGTATTACTATGTACTGTATATTGAGCATGTGAATGAGTTCTTACCAATATGTACCAGTATATGATCAGTGCTGTAATAGTGTACCTCAATTTGTTCCACAGTTTGACAGTCTAAAGTAAAATAGTTGCTATGGGATAGGCAACAGTAGTTACCATCCATCCATCATCCAATCCTATGCCACTCCTTGAGGAGTGTAGGAGCCCAGGGTTAGGCATGTTGGTCATAATAAAATATGGGGACACTAGATATTTATTTAGGCCTATGCTTTTATTGACCCTATATTACAGTAGGCTACCGTATATATAATATGTTGCCAAAATTTTTAATGTTTATGGAATTCAGGTTCTGGTAGCACAGTGTTCATTAATTAGCAGTAGCAAAAATAGGAACTGAAGATGGGTAATAGCCGAAGAATATGTTGCATGATAATGTACTGTAGCCTACTAATTTCATCTCTGATATACCACACAGTAGTGAACTATGGATGATGTTAGAGAATCTTGAGTTATAGGGTAATTGCTGTATGACCAGATAAAACATCTGACGTCCCTACAGAGTGACTTGGAGGGATAGGTGAATGAATGAAAAGTTTCATGAGGAATGTTAACTATTTTGTACATCAGTAGCTAGTTGATGTAGAAGTGAACAGAAAATGAAATGCTGGTACTTTGGTGTGATTCAGGTACAGACATGGAGGTGAGAGATTGACGAAGAGTATATGAGAGAGGGGTGATCAGAAGAGGCTAACAAGAGCAAGAAAAAGAAGTTGTTAGTGTGTCCCCAGGCTCATCTGGACGTAAATCCGGTAGACTGCAGGAAACCAGTCCCTTTAGTCAGGCATCCTAGAGATCTTTTTTTGAGGTTATGGTGAAGGATTGTCTGTGTTTTGAGTGAAGTTCAAAAGGTGAGTGTGGTGTGTTGGGGGGGGGGTTGCATTACAGCGAGGGCATAGTGGATTGTGGTGAAGCGGGGAAGGCCACAGCATGAAGGCAATAGGTAGATTGAGATACTGTAGGTACTGCA
Organism: Birgus latro; assembly: GCA_018397915.1. Classification (NCBI taxonomy): domain Eukaryota; kingdom Metazoa; phylum Arthropoda; class Malacostraca; order Decapoda; family Coenobitidae; genus Birgus; species Birgus latro. The sequence continues at coordinate 4,899 of JAGKTI010022848.1, forward strand.
GATTGTGTGATGCTTTGATGTGTTATTTATTCTGTATTCATACATATTAAGCTTTATTTATTTATTTTAAGGAATATAAATGCAGTAGAGTACAACTGGTATTGGACATCAGGCCTGATAGCCAATGTTATGCTCATTGCCTTTGCATTTAGTTGTTGTAGTTCAGATGGAGATTATATAATACCTTTGATAGGTCATTATTAATTCTGTATACAGTAGATACCTACATTACTGGTATATTTATTTACTGTAGGGTACATCCTGTACAATTTGGCAGTTTACACAGTGAGATCGCCAGTAGCCATATTTAGCTACCGTACTTTTGCTAAAGTTGGTTTTAAGGTAATTGCTACATGACTTTTCAGCCTTTATTTTTATTGCAGTGACTTACATGCAAAAACTGTAGACACACAGGGATGTTAATTTCACACTTTCAGCATAGTTGCCCTTGGAAAGTGAACTTAATTTTATACATAATTGACATTGACTAAACAATAGCTGTGATATTGTAACAGGTGGGGTAAGCATGGTTTAAACTGGTGCCCTTTTGACCTGTAGCCTAACATATTTCTGGATGTCATGTTCAGTGAGGAAAGTTTAAGCATATATTCTCACAAGTTTGATATTTTTTCATATAGCTGGATGTAATAAGTTTTCATATACCTTTCAGTAGGATGACGTTCTTTTCTGATTCTTGCTACTTTCAAATGATTATTCAGCTTCGGAAATGTATCTCCTTTTGAAAGGGTTGGATGCAGCCTCTTAATCCTTTCAATATGAGAGATGTTTCCTTGGTTGTTTAATTATAGTCGTTGTCTGTAGCTACTATGAACAACATAGAAATAGCATAATCTTACTGAAGGACGTTCAGTTTATCTTATGGTGTTCTTGATAAGATTACCATTCTTTAGATTAAGCTGGACTTGGTAAATCTAGGTTTGTGTTGATTATTTATGACATTGTTAGGTTGTTCTTGTTTAACAGAAGATAATTTACAGTACAGTACAAGTTAAATAATTCTTATCACATGTTTTAGTTTTCCTGCTGCAAGACACTTTCGATCCAGCCAAGGGGAAACCCTGTAGAGAATGTGTTAGAAACATTCTGCATATAAACATGTCAGTACAATGGTATCTTTTTACTCACCTTAGGGCAGACTTCTCTTAATGGAAGGGCTAACTCTTGCCATTTATTCTAGGACATAATGTTGAGTGAGGATGAGGAGGAGAGTGCCACCCTGGCTGAGCCCATGACACTAGAGGGAGCAAAGCAACTAGCTCAGACCTCAGTGGTGGTGCCGGCCTCGACCCCGACCCCTCCAGCTCCAGCCCTCACCTCTGTGTCCCCTCCTCCACACCCTCTCGTGGCTGCGCCCCTCACCTCCCCTCATCACTCCTCTCATCACCATCACCACCATCACCTCACCTCCCCACCACCTCCACACCATCATCACCACCATCTCACCTCACCTCCACCACCACCCCCACATCACCATCTTACCTCACCCCCACCACACCACCATCCCCACCTCACCCCGCCACTGCCACACCACCACCATCACCACATTTGGCCTCCCTCAGTAGCTCATGAGGATGATGAGGATGAGGATGAACCACAAGACCTTCCCTCCACTGTCGATATCCAGGCCATAAGGGTAAGTGTTTGAAGGATATTGCACAATTTATCTTCCTCAAATAATGAAAGATGTTTGGTGGCTGACTGGACTGAGGCATTGGAAGTTTTTCAGTTATATATTTACCACAAAGGGTGTAGACCAATCACCCTGTAAATGTCCTGAACTGCAGTAACCTAGTCTGGGGCTTGTACACGTGGGGTAATGTATGACTGCATTTAACATTTTTTACCATATACAGTATATAGCCTAATATATAATAATGTAGTTGGCCTCCTCATACCCCCCTCCTTCCCCCCCCAAGAAAAGGTAACTTTTTTTGTGAATAAGATATCAGTATACTGCATATTGTCTTTTCACCAGAGGTGGTGTACAGTACTAATTGTTACATTTACTACTTGCGTACTCATAGGCCACAACATTCCAAAACAAAGCAGCATGTTACAAGTTTTTGGAATAAATAGGCCAGTAGGTTAGGACTTCCTGGAACAATCAGCAGGCTGGAATTTTTTGGAACAAACTAGTAGTCTGGAACTTAACAATGCGGTGTGCCAAAATCTTCTGGAATAATTCAGTAGGCTGGAATTTTCTAGAACAAAGTGGGCTATATTGGAACAGATCAGTAGGCTGTGGTGGGCAGGGTAGTTCACCAACCACTCATTCGATGTAGTGCTCCCTTCAGATGACTACACTAAGTGACAAGTCAAATAGTTTACCGTGACCCAAATACCATTTACTATGGTGATTGATAACCATGTAGCCAGATGATGCCTAGTTGTCTAGTGGTGTAAAGCACTTCAGCCTGATGGAACCCTCAAGGGTTTATAACTGAGGGATGACTGAGTTTTATTGCTTACATGATGCCACTTGTGCCAGTGAGTCTGGTCACTCTCACCTTAAATGTGGGAACTGGGAACCTAGTCCTAGGCCCCCACTCTTCATTTTGCAGAAAATGATCAGATGTTGGATGGAACTTACTGGGAATCAGTAAACAAAATTTTGGGTACGTATGGTGCAAGAACATCTGTAATGTCATCAGTCTGTATCTTTTTTTAATGAGCTTTTGCCATATGCTAGACCATTCTGGAATAAATCAGTAGAGCTTTCTGGATCACATTATTAGACTAAACCATGAGAAATCTCTTGGATAAAATTTTCAGGAGAAATCAGTTTAGGTTAGACAGCCCTGAAACAGCTTGTTACAATTTTTTTTCTTTTTTAAATAAACAAAGTAGGCTTGAACTTTCTTGCAAAAATCAGAAGTTTCTTGAACTTACTCTATGGTTAAATACATTTTGTTGAAATGAAATACTGTAGTTATGGCATCATTGGAGAAGGTGGAGGAAGGAGGAAGAAGAAAAAAGGAGGAGGCAGTAGAGGAAGAGGGTAAGGGGAAGAAGGAGGAGAAGAAGGGATGGAGGAAGACTACCTAACCATTATATGTCAGCAACAATAGTAGATTTTTATGGAGGAGGAGGAGGAGTGTGTGCCATTCCATTGCCTGCCAGAGACTAGTTGGAACTTCTTTCATTTGGTATGGAGCAGTGAAGATTTTATGCCAGGTGGTCTGGATTGCCTTTCCTGTTGGGTGTGATGGAAGAGAATAAGAATGTTAAGGCATTTTTTGACAATGGGAATATGGATAAAATTGTACATCATACCACCTACCACCATGCATACAATAGATGCCTTTTTGATCAACTAGGTGATGACATATTTGGAGTATGTATGATATAGCAGTAAGGGAACTTTGTATTAATCATTTGTTTTACTCGTGCATACCAAAGTCAGAAAAGCAAGCACTTACCCACCTCTTCCTTCTGTCTATGGATGACCCTACATGATTGACAAGCCAAATGGTTTCCTGTACACCAGCAAACCACTTACTATGCTAAGTTGTAACCATTATGGTATCTGGTGGTTTAGTGTGTAATGAGGGCACTCCAACTGGATTGAGCCTGTGTAGGTTTATATCTAAGGGGTGGTTGGGGTTTATTGCTCACGTAATGCCACTCAGGGATGGGTGAGGCTGGTTGCTCTCATCTTAAATGTCAGGACCAGCTTGCCTAGCCCGGGCTTCTACGCTCTTCATGGGGCAACACAGGATTAGATGATGATGATGATGATGATCACCCACTGTTAGAAAACTGACATGCAAGAAATACATTAAGTTCAGGATCTGCAGAGAACTCTGTTCTTCACTAGTGCTGTAACATCTTCACCAGGGAGATCTTTATTATGTGAAAGAAATGTTTCGGTTGCTTCTTTGTAGCATTTTGCAAGTTGTTATTGATGAGACAGTTATGTGATTCAAGGGACACATTATCTTCAAGTGGTAATCATCATCTTCCAGACTAGGGTGGGGTGAAGAAGGGTCCAGAGAACAAGAAGGAACTTGATAAAATGAGATACCAACCAAACCCTTTCCCATCCTAGGGTGGAGTGAAGAAGGGTCCAGAGAACCAGAAGGAACCTGATAAAATGAGATACCAACCAAAGTTTGGCCAGTTGAATGGACCATACTCCACTGTTCATTCAAAATGTTGGCTCCACCTTATAAGTCAAAACTTATCCTACACATAGCTTCGCATTCATCTATCCATTACAGTTATTCCAGCAGCTGTCAGGTTTTAAAGAGGACCTTGGTCATACATTCCGCTGGACAATTCAACCTGCCAGCTCAGTTCCTTAGCCTCAGTAGCTGCCATACCTGTCTCTCACACACTCGTTTATCATATCTCTCGACCTTCTTGGCTTACCATGCTTCCCCACCACCAAATTTGCTCAGATATACCCTTTTCACTGCTCATATATACATGTGTTCTTTCCACATGACCATACCATCTAATCACATACTCTTCAACTCTGGTGAACTTAGACTTCCTTTTTCCACATCCTTTATGAATTACAGTACATTACTTCTTACCCTCTCTTTTTTTCTACACTCCACACACATTCCTCAACAGACCCATTTCCACTGCTGTTCCTCTGACTTTTCTTTTTAGTGCCACACCATAGTCTCACACCTGTATGTTAGGGCAGGCACTAAAATTTCCTTCATGCTCTACTTCTTGTGAAGGCCTTCTTAGCACCAGTCACTTGCCTTCCCTTTGCCAGTCTACTTTCCACTTCTTTTGCACATTTACCTTTTTTATATCACAACATCCAGGTACAGTAGAGTGGTCCCTTCATTATAGTGGTTTTTGTTATCAACAGGATGAAAATCCACACTCCTACCATTATAGTCCATTTTTCAGCTTGAAAAGAAACAAATAAAAATCTTTATCGTCCCAGATACTACCTGGTAAATGGGAAAAACCACACAGACTATCCGTTACATGGGGCATATGACACAGATCTACCAAATCAAACTAGATTTCATCCTGCAATGCAGGGTGTGACTCACAACATGGTTAGCAATGCTGACTGTTTTTTTCCACCTGCCTAGGCTAGTTATGATGAAGTGCTAAGACATGGGTGTGAAATTAAGGCACAAGCTCATTTGCTTCAAATCCCACATCGGGAGTGGACCATCGAACTTACCGGATTATAGGCTTTATTGGAGTGGGCTTCCCCCCAGTTCATCCGGTATTGAGAGGGTCTACTGTTTTATCCACAAAACGACGTTCACTGTTACAGTATATTGGTACGTTACCCCCAGTTAAATGCCCGTGACAGTGAATCAGTGACAGTTTTATCACTGCTCTCCTTCCTGCCTCTCTTCCCTTCCCATGTTGTGCCTTCCTCAGGTCAAATCAAACTCTGCTTGACCCTCACATCCTGCCCCCTTCCCACGTGGGTTACAAAAGAAGCTTCTTCTTTCCCAAACTTGAAAGGTCAAGTAATTCCCTTGGCCACAAACTCCCAAAAGTTGCCATTGCTCACCTGATAACTCAGTTGAAGACTGTCACCTCTTCCTGGCTCACACAGTTGCATTCTTCCTAAAATACTTTCCATGATAATTACTGTATTAATGAACAGTACATAAATCCTGCACTGATGTAATCATTGCTTAGTATACCAGTTTTCTAGACATTATTTACTAAGAAAAATATTAGAGAACATCTAGCAAAATTCATAAACAAGTGGTGTGATAGTATTCACCACATATTACAAGTCTCACTGTATGTTTTTTTTTTTTTTTTAATGCCTATCACATAGTTTTCAAACAGAGTAATGCTTCATCTGACAAATGCTGAAGTGAATGTTCCGAATGTTACCTATGAGAAAGTATTTTCAAAACTGGAAACATGGGAAGATGAAACCTTCGGCCAAAAATGCAGGCGCCAAATAAGCCTAAAACATTGAGCCTGAGGTCAGTGCACACAATCTTAAATTGATTTATACTAATATTTTGCATTCAAATGGCTCTGTATCTCTCTTGTATATAGAAGAAATATGAATATAAGTTTTTCACATATTGAAATAGTAAGGAAAGAGTGTGAGTCAGATTTAGGTAATTGGTGTTTGAGCTAAGAAAAATATTCATCCCAGAAATGAGACGATATGCTAATGTTTCCATACCAGCTTCGCTAGCTAGGTAGCAGAGAACACTCTGAAAGTCCCTCAACCGCGGGACAAACGTGTCATTGCATACGGCCTTCACTTGAGGGCGACCAACATAAAACAGTCAAATTACTGTACTTGATATTAGTTTCACATATACTGTAGATATATGGATATGAATTATTTAATTCAAGTAATGAGAGAGCATGAACATCGATGGATTTAGCTAAGAACAAGGTTGGTCCCAAAAATGAAATGGTATTGCTAATTTTCTTTGGCAATATCCTTTTACTCATCATAATGGAGCATCTTTTCCTCACTGTAGTAAGTAAATATGTTAATATTTTACTTGTGACTGCAGTGATACTTGAAGCACAGAAAAGAAAGTAGTTTAGTGGACCAACTTTTAATGTATTCAATTAATTTATCAGGTGATAATTGGCAACTTTGGGAGTTTGTGGCACTGCCATGGTGTACTTGGTTAATGCATCACCCAGAATAGATAGAGGTGCAGGTTTGAGTCCCATCAGTGGTTGCTTTGGATTTTTCTGGTCATTGCCATTAACTCCCTTTGGCTGGATTCTATACTCTGTGTGCCACAGTATGGTACTGGAGAGAGATACCTTCATGCAGTCACCAGTATAACGGACAGCTCCAGCGCCTGATTATAAATACATTTCTCAGCTCCCTTCCTGTCCTATGAAAGAAGGATGGTAGACCTTGGAAGGGCAGCTTCAGCTTGCAGCCCATTGGGTTCACATGCAGATGAAACTGGGGCCACAACAGCAGTTACAGCAATAATAGCATGCTGTGGTATGCCATAGCATGGAGAAGATAAATTACCATTTTATAGTTTGCTGTATGACCTAGTGTTTTGTTGTTATGGTGCACCCATCAGGTTGTAAAGGAGATGTTTTCAACCAAAGCAAAAAGTACATTAAATAATTATTTAAAAATTGATGTACAAAAAACAAAACTTATATTTTTTCCCCCCCCCTCTATATTACATTGTTCAGAGGGTGTGATTTCATTAAAAAATGAAAAATATTAAGGAAATAGGCACTGTAATTTTAGCTGTCTTAGAGAAAGGTTAAATGACTTGGAGTAGCCAGTAGGGCACTTTACATGTATGCCTGACTGTTTTGGAAAAATTGTTTAACCGTATTATTATGAGAGATAGTATTAAAAATGAGTAAATCATCTTTTGCTAAGAGAATTCTCTTGTTGATTGTGCCAGGTTATCAAGCAGATGCCTGGGGCTTGTTTACTGAAGGAGTTTCAGTGATAACCCCAGGCATATCTGGAACCAGTGGAACTGAGGAGTTTGCTCACTTCAGCAGAGATACAGTATATAACTGAGATTGTGAGGAAGGATTGTTTGTGTTATGAGAGTGAGGTGCATAAAGTTAGTGTGATGTGTGAGGGGAACTAAATTGTGAGTTGTAATTTGTATTGGTATAGAAGCAGAGAAGGTCAGGGGCCATACATTCATCTCTCTCAGGGAAGGACAGTCTTTGTGGGATAGATCATATTTACCAAAGAGATAAACAGTTTTATTTTAACTTGACTTTTTTCCATAGGACTCTCCTTCACCGGATCACACCCCAGGCCAGCTGGTGACCATAAATGAAAATTGGGCCAGTGTGGATGACCAGCCAGCTGACGATGATTCTGATGCTTACGACTCTGAATCTGATGCTTCAGACTCAAGCTCAGACTCTCGGCTCAGCTCTCGGTCTCGCTCACAGTCTAGGGAACGGTCCTTGTCTCGTTCACCTTCACCGTCTAACTCCAAGTCAGACAGTGGCAGTCAGGTAAGCATCTAGTATAGCTTTTTCCTGGCTGTTATTTCTGTGGCATAAAAGTAAGTCCTTGTTATAAATTGTTTTACTGATGGTTGAGGTTCCTATCAAATACATACTATATTAAAAAAGAGAAAAAAAATCCAAATTGCATTTCCTTTGTCTCCCTTAAAGTTTATTTGATAGTCCCTCCTAAATTCCACAAACATTTTAAGGAAAAAGTTTTTATATTTTGGGACATATCTCTTACTTATAATGAGACATACTAGCATTTTCTTTTCCATCCATCCATCCATCATCCAATTTCTACGTTGCCCCATGAGGAGTATAGAAGCCCGGGGCTTGGCAATTTGGTGCTGACATTTAAGTTCCATAATTTAGTGTATGGTTTCCCAGATAATCTGTATTTCAGTAGACTAGTTTTCAATAGATCCCCCCCCCCCCACCCCTTATGAGAGAGGGCAGTGTATGGGAAATCCCTCCCTGCATTGTTGTTTGCATATGATACTGTGTTGTTAAGTAAAGATGAAGAGGGGCTGCAAGGCTTGGTGAATGAGTTTGGGAGAGTGTGTAAGAGGCAGAATCTAAAGGTCAATGTAGGGAGGAGTATAGTTATGGTCTTTGAGAGGAATTAATTCACTGGTTGTCCAGTGAGGTTGGATGAGAAGGAAAGAAAATGTGAGTGAGTTTAAGTACTTGGGTAAGGTGATGAATGAGGGTGGGAGTTTAGAGGGTGAAATGCTTGAAAGGGTACAACAAGGAGGAAAGGTTGTTTTTTTTTTTAAAGCAGTGGTAAGGAACAGAAGTAAGCATGGAAGTGAAAAAGTTACTGCATGACAGTATTGTGATACGAACTTGAATGTATGGAAGTGGAACTCTGACCCTGTGGGGGGGGGGACACAAGTCAAGAGTGAGAGCAGTGGAAATGAGTTATTTGAGAGGAGCATGTGGAGTTACATGGAAAAACAGACTGACAAATGAGGAAGTGAAGTAATGTTGTGGTGTGGATGTGGATGTGATAGAAAGCATTAGGAGAAACACATTGAGGTGGTTTGGCTATGTGGAGAGGATGGAGAGCGAGAGACTGACGAGGAGAGTATATGTGAGTGAGGTGGGGGGGAGAGGGAGGGGGAGGTCGAGGATGAGATGGAGGGATGGAGTGGAGAGGTATGTGAGAGAGGGGGGTGTGAGCTGGGAGCAGGGCAGTGAAATGGCATGGGACAGGGTGACATGGAGGTGATTTGTTTTTGGCCACCTCTTACAGGTTTAATGCATCTAGCAACAGATGGATAGATGGTTTTTTATTTGCTTTATACATATACATATATATATATATATATATATATATATATATATATAATCATCAGCCATTGAGGTCCACTGCAGGACCGGCCTATTCCTACCGAAGCAGGGATGATACAAGCCATGTATCTCTACTCAGAGGCTTAGGCCGTCTGGTAGAGACTGTATGTAGGGTGAGAAGTGCTTGTGAGTGTAATTGTTGTGTTGTAGTGGCTTTGGATGTGTGTGTAGTCTGTGAACCGAGTGTAATTGGCCCGCCGTAAGCCGATTGGGTGCAAGCATACTAGTATGCAACACTGGTTCAACCACGGCACCCCTTGTGTCCGCCAAAGTGGTCAGTAGCTTGGTGAGTGCTTCCCAGAGTTTTTACAACCTTGGCGGGAGGCGAACCCGCGCCCACCAGCGTGCAAGACGCACATCCTGCCACTGTACCACAGAGGGTCCATATATATTTATACATATATACAGGAGGCGCGGAAAGTATTGACATTTTTTTGCCGACGTCATTCTTTTTCGTGTTAAGTGAAGTAGGGTCAATACTACCCTCCCCTGTGATGTGAAATGAGCTGATGCTTTTTCAACGGGAGCTGGCAACCCTGCTTGATAGGTTTGGCACCACAGGAGCAGGCTCAGTAATGTTTGAGCAGCCACAGGAAGAGGATTGTCTCTGTGTGTGATGCACCACGAGGGCATGTTTTGACTCAAATAACACAGTTGTTTGGTTACCTACCACATTCTCATCATGCCTGAAGTAACCACAAGCAAGGACAAACGTGTGGAAGTGATTACTTTATACAAAGCTGGCCACAAACTCCCATTTATTGCAAATCAGATGGTGTTAGACTGAGGACAGTGCAGAGACTGGTGAAGCGGTTCAAGGACAGTGGGGAGGCCATTCCTCCCACTCCACTTCCCAAGCCTGGGAGACCT
>JAGKTI010022850.1:0-15070 GCA_018397915.1 Birgus latro
TCTGATGGCTCTGTAGCTATTTCTTCTACTGATAAAGCAGATCTCTTTGCTCAGACTTTCTCCTCCAATTCCACCTTAGACGATTCCGGTGCTATTCCTCCATCACTTCCCCCCTCTGACTTCCTATTGTCTGACATTAAAATTTCTTCAGCTGATGTGTTCTCTACCATTACTGGCCTCAGTACTAAAAAGGCATACAGTCCTGATGGAGTCCCTCCTGTTGTCCTCAAAATCTGTGCTTCTGTGCTTACACCCTGCCTAGGTAAACTCTTTCGCCTTTGTCTCTCAACTTGTACCTTTCCTTCTTGCTGGAAGTTTGCTTTCATTCAGCCAGTCCCAAAGAAGGGTGACCATTCCCAACCCTCTAACTATCGTCCAATTGCTTTAACATCCTTCGTATCAAAAGTTTTCGAGTCAATTCTTAACAGAAAAATTTTAAAGCACCTTTCCTGTCACAACCTTCTTTCTGATCGTCAGTATGGGTACCGTCAGGGACGCTCCACTGGCGATCTTCTCACCTACCTTTCAGACTCTTGGTCATTCTCCCTTCGGGACTTTGGCGAAAGCTTTGTCATTGCACTTGACATCTCAAAGGCTTTCGATCGAGTCTGGCATAAATCTTTAATTTCCAAACTGCCCTCCTACGGTTTCTATCCTTCTATCTGTGCCTTCATCTCTAGCTTCCTTTCTGGTCGTTCTATAGCTGCTGTTGTAGACGGCCATCGTTCCTCTCCTAGACCTATCAACAGTGGTGTTCCTCAGGGTTCTGTCCTATCACCTACTCTCTTCCTTTTATTCATCAATGACCTTCTAAGCTGTACATCTAACCCTATCCAGTCATATGCTGATGATTCCACCCTTCACCTTTCCATTCGGTTCCCGCAACGTCCATCTCAGCAGTTACTTCAACAAAAAAGGGATGAGGCTATGGCACACCTAATGTCTGATTTGGCTCGTATCTCTGATTGGGGTAAAAATAATCTTGTTATTTTCAATGCATCAAAAACTCGGTTTTTACACATATCAACCCGACAAAATCTTCCTCAGGATTACCCACTAATGTTTAATAATGAACATTTATGTCCTGCATCATACTTGAACATGCTTGGGGTTTCATTCTATCAGGATTTGTCTTGGAAACAACATATTACATCTCTTGTGAAATCTGCTTGCAAGAGATTAGGTGTGCTAAGCCGATTCCGAACTTTCTTTACCCCTGCACAGTTGTTGACCTTGGACACGAGTTTTATTCGCCTGTGTATGGAGTACAACTCTCGTGTGGGGAGGCTCTCCATATGCAGCTCTTCTCAATAGGGTGGAGTCAAAGGCTTTTCATCTCATTAACTCTCCTCCTCTTACTGATCCCCTTCAACCATTGTCTCTTCGCCACACTGTCGCATCTTTATCTCTCTTCTATCGCTACTTCAATGGTCACTGTTCCTCTGAACTGTCTGCTTGCATCCCTCCACCTCTACGACGGGCACGTAGTACCCGTCTAGCAACAAACTCTCATCCCTTTTCTGTCCAACTCTCTAATGCAAGAGTTAACCGTTACTCCCAGTCTTTTATTTATGCAACTGGTCAACTCTGGAACTGTCTTCCTCTGTCTGTATTTCCTACTTCCTATGATCTTCAGTCTTTCAAACGCAGTGTGTCCAGGCATCTCGAATTGAACAGATCTTGAATTTGGCTCTCCTTTGCACTGTTTTTGCTTTTTCTTGGAAGGAATAGTATGCAGGCTCGTGGCCTTTGGTTCCTTCTTCCATGCATTAAAAAAAAAAAAAAAAAATCCAAGGAAAATCAAAGAAGTTCTGCCTGAGGGCCTCCCAACCTGCAGCTCCAAAGTACCACAGGCGGCGTTTCTTTGGAGGGTCCACAGGCCGTACTGGAGCGATAGGACAGGTTAAGGTGATAAGGTTTTGATCGGAGAAGCCCAACGGAGAGAAAAAATTAACAGTGTAAGCAGAAGGATTAGTTGTTAGGAAAAGGTCAAGTATGTTGGAACTCTCTCCAAGGTGTTCAGGGATATGGGTACGGTGCTGTACAAGCTGCTCTAGGTCATTAAGGATAGAAAAGATATAGGCCTGTTCACTAGGTGGATCAGTGAAAGGAGAGGAGAGCCAAAGGTGGTGGTGAACATTGAAATCTCCTAGAATGGAGATTTCAGAGAAAGGAGAAATGAATAGAATGTGTTCCATCGTAGAAGTAAGATAGTCAAAGAATTTTTGATAGTCAGTAGAATTAGGAGTTTGGAGTAGTTTATAGGAAATGGAATATAAAGGTGAATGTAGGGAAGAGTAAAGTTGTGGTCTTCGAGAGAAATAAAGTCACTTAATGCACAGTGAGACTGGATGGTGAGGAAATGGAAAATGTGAGTTCATTAACTACTTGGTTGATGTGATGAGTAAGGATGGAAGTTTGGGGGATGAAGTGCTTGAAAGGGCACAACAGGGAAGAAAGGTTGCTGGTTCCTTGAAAGTAGGGATAAGAAATAGGGAAGTGAGCAAGGATGGGAAGTAAAAATGTTGCTGCATGACTGTATTGTGATACCAGCCGTAACATATGGAAGCAAAGCAATGCTTGGACCTTGCTGGAAGGACATAAGTCAAGAGTGAGAGTGGTGGAAATTAGTTATTTGATAGGAGCATGTGGAGTTACATGGAGAGATAGACTGACAAATGAGGAAGTGAAGGAGCATTGTGGTGTGGATGTGGATATGATGGAAAGTGTTAGGAGAAATACACTGGGGTGGTTTGGCCATGTGGGTAAGATGGAGAGTGGACACTAATAAGGAGTTTATGTGAGTGAGGGGGAGACTGAGGATGAGATGGAGGGATGGAGTGGAGAGGTATATGAGTAAGGAGGGTGTGAGCTGGGGGAAGGGCAGCAAAGTGGGAGAGGACAGGGCGACATGGAGGCGATTTGTCTGTGTCCACTCCTCATGGGATTAATGTGTCAGGCTATAGACTGACAGATCATTATCAATATTTGAAAGAACTCTTTATTACCTTTGCCAAGGAGGTTATGTTTTTGCTGGCACTGGTTTGTTTTTCTGTTAGCAGTACTGTACTACTCAAAAAGTTATGAACAGATTTTGCCCAAAAATTTTTGAGAGGTAGGGTATGGCCCATGGAACAGTCCATTGGTGGTGATCAAGATCATAATCTGGATCCTGAAATTTTTTAAAAGATTCTTCACCACCGTGGGATAATGGGAGTTGTTAGAATGCGAACAACGGCACTCACCGGCCTCACACCGCGAATTGATCGCGCCCCACCTGCACCCCGCAGGACCCTTACAGTGACGTCACCACTTGTGACGTAACAGAAGTGTGTGCACTCACACACGCACTAGCAGCAATATACACTAACACTCTCATCCTCTCTTCTTAATTTGACGAAAGATTCCAAGGACAAAGCTGAATGGACTATTGGCGTCTGATGCACACTATGTATCCAGTACATAGACTTTTGTTTAAGTACCAACAAGACCCAGTTGGTGGCCACACAAATATGTGATGTCCCTTGAAGTATTATAATCCTTCTAGTCCCGGCTGACTGCTACACGCAGCTGCTTGGTCGAGGCATCTTTCTTAGTTAGACAATCAGCCAGTTGTTGTAATGTATCCACCCAAGATACTTCATCAGTCTCCCCTCACTCCAACATGTCTTGTAATACAGCAATATCAATGTGTAATCTCTTGTCTTCTATGCTCCTACAGGAGTAAAGGGCGTCCACCAGACTCTTGTTGTCGACAAACCACTTGATCTTGAACTTAACACATCCAGAGACCTCACGCAATATGTTGGTGAGATATACGGTAGTCTCAGCACATTCAAGCAGCGCCAACGCTTTTGCAAATTAGGTAGATTTGACAACCCTCCTGATCTTTCTAGTCTGCCAGAATATGGGACATCTCGCCTCACTAGCATCTCGTAGGAAGATCACAAAACCTCCCTGAGACCCGTTGCCTACAAGGTTGGCAAATGAGGCATCTGAAAAGCACTCTATATAACAGTCGTCGAGCAGCCCCATTCTCGGAATGTATAGCTTCATCTTGTCAGTCTTCACCCTTGCGATCACTTTGTTGAGCCTAAGCAAATCCGCTATGGTAGCTCAGTTGCTAGTCATACTCAACTCACACACATCAAAGGCAGCATCTGGCCAAGTGTGTGTGGCAGTCCAATTGAGTTGCCCAATTAAAGCTCGGTACTCCGTTTTCTCAGACTCAGACAGCTCTCCTGATGTTACTGCTGCACGATGTATATTCAGTGTGACTGGTTTCAAAGACGAAGCATACTGGAATTGGTCTAGCGTTATGCTGCCATCGATGTTGCAGACAATATTTACACCAACGTATTTGAAAGCTTTTGATTTCGAACTGCTAATGAGGAAAATTTGACTCAAGCTTTTTATCATTTGCTGCTCATACTCATGTGTACCAGCCCAAAGGAAGTGATCAACATAAATGCATACAATGCCTTCGACTTTGCCACTGCTGCTCCAAGAGAACAGCGCTGAATCCAGTGATTGCACTTTAGCTCTGAGACTCAACCATTGATCTTTTACGTGCAGATACCAATGCCTAGCAGCATCACAAAGGCCAAAAACTGTTTTCTTTAGTCTCCACAACTTACTGTTTGCATATCCAGGCAGAGGACGTAAATGAACAACTCGCTCAGTGTCGTAACCTTGCAGGTAGGCAGCTTTCATGTTCATAGCGTGGCAATCCCACTGGTTGGTGGAGGCCAAAGAAAGTGCCAAATGCACAGCTTCTTTTGAGCATGTAGGAGAGTCCTTCCGGAGATCCACTGTGTCTTCCTCAAATCCTCTGGCGACTAAACGGGCTTTAACAATCGGCTTTCCATTTTTCATTTTTTCCGTTACAACCCATCAAACCGTTATGGCATCTTGCCCATCGTCATCTACTTCCTCATACACATCATTATTCTGCCAGTTTGTAATTTCGTTTTCCTTGGCACATAATACGTCCTTAGAGTTGAAAAGAACAAGCACTTCTGCATCATCGTCAACTACTTCCCATGTGCTAAAATCATTTTGCAAATCCACCCAATCAATGTTGCCGTCAGAGTCCCTCTTCAAAATGTAGCAGTGTTTGTACTTTCCATTGGCTTTACCTGCCCGACAAACAATCCTTCCAGACACCATCTCTCCACTTTCTGAATGTATTCCCTTCATACATTGACCAATAAAAACTTTGGGAGGCTGATTAACTGGAAGAGAAACTGTAGGAGGCTCATCAACCGGAATTGCACCATTTTCCGACTTGTCATCTGGTGGAGAGTCATTCAGCACTTGTGAAGAATTGTCATTAGGCTACTCCTGGACTACATTGCTCTTCTCATCACTGCTGACACTACCCCCAACTGTAGTACAGTTGACCCTCGATTCTACGAACCCCGAATCAACGGATTTCGGAAGCAACAGACAGTATCTGCTGGCAGAGAATCACTCCAGACACCAGTCATTTATTTATTTCATTACAGGCACACACACAATCAGTAATTTCTGCTCAGTGGTGCCCCCTTTGTACCCTTGTATGCCCAGGAAGGGGGTGATGAAATGAGCTCCACCCTCCTCTACCCCAGCTCTCAACCTCCCCCATACCCCTACCCCACCCAACCCTCCACTCGTCATTCTTAACTCACAGTTACATCTCAAGCTAACCCCATAGTTTATGCTTATATTCACATTACTAATACACAAACAAAACACTAGGACATGTAAAAAGTATATAATATAACTATGAATGCTGCAGCAAGAAATTAATGCATTATAACGTTGACAATAAAAAAACGTTGACAATGGCAATACCAGGCCTCATGCGTTGGGTGCTTGTGTGCACCTGCGTGTGTACCTGTCTGTGTCTGTGTGTTTGTGTGTGTGTGTGTGTATTTACCTAATTCTGATATACAGGAAATGAGCTTCGCTCGTTGGGTCCCGTCTCTTATTCTCAGTAAGTCAAATTTTGCATTAAACTCGTTTAAGTTTTTAGACTGGATGATCTCTTTGTCCAGTCTATTCCACAGGTCTATGCATCTATACGGAACACTATATTTCTTGATGTCCTTCAAGTAGCGTGGCTTCCTCCATTTCAGTCCGTGTCCTCTTGTTGCTCTCTCATCCCATACAAACAGATCTGTATCAATTTTATCTACTCCCATCATGGTTCTGAACACTGCAATCATGTCACCTCTCTCTCTCCTTTCCTCTAAGGAAGGCAAATCATGCCTTTCTAGCCTCTCATTGTATGACAGATCTGCCAGACTGGGGACCATCTTAGTTGCTGTTCTTTGTATTCTCTCAGTCTTGTTTATATCTTTCTTTTTGTGTGGGGACAACACTACTGCTGCATATTCTAACCTGGGGTGGGTCATGGCCACTATCAATTTTTTCATCATCTCTTCATTCATGTAATGAAATGCCACTCTTATGTTGGTCAAGAGTTTATATGTCTCTCTAACTATCTTGTTAATGTATTTTTCAGGTGACAAACTATCCTGGACCAGCACTCCTAAATCTTTCTCTTCTCTCGCTTTTGTGATTGGTTCATTACCCATCATATAATTCAGTGATGGTCTCTTGGTGCTTTTACCCATTTCCAATATTTTACATTTTTTTGCGTTGAATTTCATTTCCCACATCCGGCTCCAATTATGTATCCTATCCAGATCCCCCTGCAGCATTTTACAGTCCTCTTCAACCTCCATCTTCCTCAAGATCTTTGCATCATCAGCAAACCGACTTACATAACTGTTCACTCCATCTACCATATCATTTATGTAAATCAGGAACATTACTGGCGCCAACACTGAGCCCTGTGGGACACCACTTGTTACTTCTCTCCATCCAGATGTCCTGTCCCTTATTACTGTCCTCATTTGTCTGTCTCTCTCCATCCAGATGTCCTGTCCCTTGTTACTGTCCTCATTTGTCTGTCTCTCAAAAAGTCTCTCATCCATTCCAGAAGGCTTCCCTTCAGTCCTCCTATATGCTCTAATTTCCACATTAGTCTCTTATGGGGTACCTTGTCAAAGGCCTCCTCCAAATCTAAATACACACAGTCCACCCAACCGTCTCTCTCCTGCAGCACGTCAATCGCTCTTGAGTAAAAGCTCAACAAGCTGGAAACACATGACCTTCCACTTCTGAATCCAAATTGACTTTCAGTCAAAATATTCATCTCTTCCAGATATTTTATCCATCTATCTTTCAAAATCCTCTCACACAATTTCGCAACCATGCTGGTTAGGGACACTGGTCTATAGTTCAGGGGTTCTTCCTTGTTTTCTCCCTTGTAAATTGGTACCACATTTGCTCTCTTCCATTTTTGAGGCATTTTCCCTTCTTCCAGCGAACACACAATTAAACTGTGAATCTTATCTGCCAGTTGTTCTCTGCTTTCCTTCAGTACCCAATTAGAAATTCCTTCCGGTCCTGGAGCTTTCCTTACATCTTGAGTTTCCAGTAATTTGTACACTTCTTGCACTTCCACTCTTATATCTTTTATTACTACATTCCTAGTCACTCCCTCCCCCTCCACAAACTCCCCTTCATTAGTAAAAACCGATTGGAAACATTTGTTCATTTTTTCAGCTTGCACTGCTGCAAGCCTCTCCTTTTACTTTCAGTTTGGTGATTCCATCCTTTTGTTTCAGTTTGCCATTAACAAATCTATAAAACAGTTTGGGTTCATCCTTACATTTGTCGATTATTCCTTTTTCAAAGTTCCTTTCTTCCTCTCTACGAATTCTTGTATATGCATTTCTAGTTTTTTTTTTTATTCTTCCCTTGTTCTGTTATTACCTCTGTCTCCATTTGTTCCACGCCATGTCCCTCTCTTTTTTCGCTATCATACACCTTCTATTAAACCACTCCTTTTCCCTGGTTTCTTTCCCACTTACTCTTGGAACATATTTTTCCACTCCTGAATTATAGAGGTCTAGAAAAATATCCCACTTCCTCTGAATCTCTCTTGTTTCTCCAAATTTTCTTCAAATGTGCATTTTCAAAAAATTATCTCAATTTTGTAAAATTTGCTACCCCAAAGTTGTATCTTCCCTGCCTATAAAGCTTGTCTCTTGGCACCACGTTCCCTATTATCATCTGGAACTCAGTGACCACATGATCACTTTTTCCTATAGGACACAGATATTTCAAAGATTCAATTATGTCAGGTTCTTTGGTTAGCAGTAAATCTAATCTTGCTGGTGTGTCATCACCTCAGAGTCGTGTCTATTCTTTGACCCACTGCATCATTACATTATTCATTACAGTGTTTAACAATATAGTACCCCACGAATCTTCGCTGCCTCTTGAGTCCCATTCCTCCCATTTCACCTCTTTACAATTAAAATCACCCATTAGAATTATGTTGTTGCTTTTCTCAATCATTTTCTGTAGATAACTAACCATGTCTGACAGCATCTCCTGGTATTCATCATCAATCCATGCTCTTGTCTTAGGGGGAATATATACTACTGCTATATCTCTCTTATGGTTCTCTCCAGTTTCTAGTTTTATATTTATCGCTTCAGCCCTACCCTCTCCCACTTCCACAGTATCTACACTTATGTTGTTCTTCACTGCTATCATCACTCCTCCTCCCATTTTATCTCTTCTGTCTCTTCTCCAAAATTTGTATTTGCCATCTCCCATATGGATATCAGTATTCTCACTTAACTTAGTCTCTACAAAGCACATAACATCAGGTTCATGTACCCTCAAGAAATCGTTGATTTCTAACATTGCCGATATTAGTCCATCAACATTAGTGTACGCCACTTTCAAACTTTTTTCATTATTACTTATACCCTCTTCTCTCCTCCTCTCCGTCGGTACCACTTCCTTTATTTCTGGTCCATAACTCTCCAAAAAAACAGTCTTCTCCTCCTCCGTTCTCTGTTCGTTTTTGCCTTAGCTTCCTTTACTACTCCTTTATTTTAGCTCTTTCTTCCTTATTTGCATCTTTCCTTACCCAAACATTTTCGAACCCCTCTTTGTCTGCTAATTTCCATGTCCTATTCATGATCTCATTTACTATTACCTGGGACTTAAACTTCACCTTCATGGCCTCGCTCCTCCTTCCTCGTACTTACCTAACCTAAACACTTCTTCAATCTCTCAATCTCTTCTTGGGCTTTGTTGTTACCCTCCATGACTACTGATATTATTTCTTTAGCTTTACTCAATTCTTCTCTTTCTCTTTCAGATCTTATTGTCATACGTTTTTCTTTTACCCCTGAAATTATTACACATTTTTTCTTATCTGCTACATCCCTGACAAAAGATTCTCTACTTTTCAGTACCCTAACCACATCCTTCTCTACCTTTTCCTTGCTTTGTTGTTATATAATGTGTGTGTGTGTGTGTGTGTGTGTGTGTGTGTGTGTGCGCTTGTCTCCAAAGCAGTGCACCCAACACGTGAGGCCTGAGGTGGCCGTTGTTAACGTTTTTGTTTTACTGTCACTGTCATTATGCATTAATTTCTTGCTGCAGCATGTTGATAGTTATACCATGTTCTTTTAACATATCCTAGTGTTCTGTGTTTGTATTAGCAGTGGGACCAAGAGTGCTAAACATGAAGTCAGCTTGAGATGTAACTGCCAGTTAAGAATAACCGTTGGGGTGGGGGATGGTAGTGGTATGGGGGAGGGTAGGAAGCTGGGGTAGAGGCAGGTGGAGCTTGTTTCGTTCCCCCCTCTCCTCTTCCCTGGGTATGCAGGGGTAGGAAAGAGGTTCCCCTGGGCAGGGATTAGTGATCGTGAGTGTACAGGTACATCTTTTTTCATTTCTAACTACATACAGTATTTCTCTTTACAGGTACAAAAATAAATGATATTGTAGTTGAACATAAGAAATTACTGTAATACAGTACTGTACTGTACTGCACAGTACACAGCAAGCAAGTCATAATATAATGGGTCCATAGAGAATGGGGTATTGTGAGGTAAACCAGTCCATGATAGTGTCGCTGCACCTCATCTTCGATACCATCATATTTCTTTGGCTATTTTTCGAGTTTTAGGCTATTTTTCTCTTCATTTTCAAGCAGCGGACTTTTTCAAGCAACGGACACTTGTCCTCCTCCCTATTAGTCCGTTGATTCAAGGGTCGACTGTATTTTGCTCTGGAGCACGTGGTAGACAACACACGTGCACTTGCACATAGACACCACCATGTCTTACCAGTTTTTGTTTCCCATCTCTGCCTATTACAATTCCGGGGCCATTCCACTCATGACCGTCATTTCTTTT
The DNA here is from genome assembly GCA_018397915.1 of Birgus latro. NCBI lineage: Eukaryota > Metazoa > Arthropoda > Malacostraca > Decapoda > Coenobitidae > Birgus > Birgus latro. The sequence goes on from JAGKTI010022850.1 coordinate 10,278, forward strand.
GTAGAAGGCTTCATATCCATTTTGGTTGTCGCGTAAGTCGCTCGAATGTACAGTATGTTGTGCCGCAGAGCCCTAGCCAAACGTTCATCTGATTCAGTCTTTATAAACTCTTGCCTTGCTACATGAAGATTGTTCAAATTGTCCCTTACAATTTTTGATGGTGATGTAGGTTCCATGGTTGGAGGATCATTTGCATACACATTAGGCAGGCCAAGGTTTTGACCAAAAACAAGTTGGTTAGGAGAAAAACCTGCAAAGTTGGTGAGAGTATTTCTTGCCGATACTGCCCAAACCAAGGCCACATCCAAGTCACATTGGCTGTCAGCCATTATCTTCCTAACAATGTCACGAATGACTGCATTTTGACACACATTCTGTTGCTTCTTGGACTCTCTGCAGACGTTGTCATAATCTTGATATTGAAGGTCTCTCCCAATGCTCGCATCTCATGATTGTTGATTTCACAACCATTATCTGTAAGAATTTTTCCAGGTGTGCCAAACACAACAGTCCAGCTACAAAATACTTCTTTGATAATGGTGGCCACATGCTTGTTCGCAATTACTATCGCACTGCAATACTTGGTTGTCATATCAAGAAGGACTAAGAAATAATGCCTTCCCTAAGCTTTCAAATCCATGGCTATGGCTTCGTTAAACTTAGACGCCTTGGGCAAACTGACTACGGGTTGAGGCTTGGCTTTCTTGAATCTACAACAGACTGTACATGCATCAGATACAGCTTTGATAGCCCAGTTCTGAACTTTTAATCCCAGCATCTGTCATCAGTTTGATTTGTTTCGCCGACGTTAGGTGTCCATATTGCCTGTGAAGCTTCGAAGCCATTTTTTTCTACATCACCCCCAAGAGATGCCAGTGCAGTCGTTTCACAAAACTCTCGGCCTAGTCATAAAGAAATTGGAAGCAAATAATGGCCTGAAGATAAGGATTTCAAATTAATGATAGTTCCACAAATTTTGACCTGGTCCCTTTCAAAGTTAATCAACATTTTTGCTTTTTTCATGGAACGTTTTCTCAGCAGCAAGGGAATATTGCAGTTAACATCAGTCAGAATGGTTGCACGCATATTTCCAATGTAGTGGGACAGTGTAACACATTTGAGGGAAGAAACTATGACTCCATCAGCAAAAGTAAACATTGAGGATGACTTTTCTTCTATTATAGCTTCATGTCCATAATCACTGAGCTCACTTAGATAGCAATTGATCCATTCAGCTCCACATACAGTTGTAGAACACCCTGTGTCTAGAACAGCACATCCCTTAGATTCTTGTACTAGCATCTGTAAGTTACGTCTACTAGCGGCATCATCCGCATAGCCCATAAATAATGACAGATGCACTGTTTCAGAATTTTCTTCTCGCCTACCGAAATTTTCATATGCATCCAGACTGTCACATGCCCAGTGAAACCGAGATTCACGGACTAAACACCTCGATACCTGTCTTTCAGGAACGAGCAGGTTCTGCTTCCTGCCGGTGGATGAGTGTTGGGAAACTCTAGCAGATATGGTTGAATATCTGCCATCACTACGACCTCGATCACGTGCTGCACCACCCCGAAACAGTGTCCGTCCTCATGTAATGTAAACCTGTAATGTAAAACATTTCCTCACCCCCGACTTCATTACTCCAAAAGACTGGTTTGCTCTTCACCTCACTGGCAGACACCGATGCATAGTTCTGCCTACAAATTTCACCAGCAAAAATACGATTCAGGGCAGATTTCATATTTTCATAAGTCACCTCAGTTATTGTGGACATCACTAGTTATTGCTCACTATCTGAATGAAGCCAGCAGCATAAAAGCCATCACAGAATTCAGCAGTGCCATGTCCTGCTTCGTAAATTTGAAATAAACATTCTCAAATTCTGGCACGAACTTATGAATGTTCATATCACCGGCCCTTCTGAAGTTGTACAGTTCATGAAAAGCTGCAAATTGCCGACGTCCTTTGTCCATGATAAATAAACCATCTAGTTTGTTCAACAAGGTCTGAACACCTTTATCTTCTGCCTACAAATTTCACCAGCAAAAATACGATTCAGGGCAGATTTCATATTTTCATAAGTCACCTTAGTTATTGTGGACATCACTAGTTATTGCTCACTACCTGAATGAAGCCAGCAGCATAAAAGCCATCACAGAATTCAGCAGTGCCATGTCCTGCTTCGTAAATTTGAAATAAACATTCTCAAATTCTGGCACGAACTTATGAATGTTCATATCACCGGCCCTTCTGAAGTTGTACAGTTCATGAAAAGCTGCAAACTGCCGACGTCATTTGTCCATGATAAATAAACCATCTAGTTTGTTCAACAAGGTCTGAACACCTTTATCTTGTTTCAAATCAGCAGTGTCAGTTTCCAAAAATACCACTCTCGCTCTTCCTGACAATGAAAGGTGAATAGCTAAAGCTTGCTTCTTTTTCAGTAAGTCCATCAGTTCGCACCAAATGTCGATGTTCTTCTTCCAGCTCTCATAGGCAGAGTCATTTTCAAGTTTTGGAGGCCACTTAGTTGAGCACGACGGCATTATGTTCGAACTATGCTCTGCTACCTGTGTTAGAATGCAAACAACCGCACTCACCGGCCTCACACCGCAAACTGACCAGGCCCCAGCTGCACACTGCAGAACCCGTAGCAGAAGTGTGTGCGCGCACACACACACTAACAGCAATATGCACTAACAGGAGTTTGAACAGTTTTGTTTCTAACCCGATAAATAATACCACCTTTGGCGGAGGTTTGCAATCTCAGAATGCCATTGTTATGTGCTATTGGTAACAGTTTCTCTTTACTATGAAACTTTGTATGTCTCATTGTATGATAGTTTGTAAGCAAGGATGGACTTGTTTCACCATGACCTCAAGCCTTCAGCCTGTTATCTTTTTGTGATGCATAGGAACATGCAGGCCCTGATTGTTGTGTGTAGTTAAATGCTAGTCATGGCTGATTATGTGGTTCAGAAACAATGTTTCCTTCCATAGCGTCAAAGGGGGGGGGGGGGTAGACTGTAGCACCAGCTAAACAGGGTGATACCCTCGAGGTGGATGGCAAGCTGGTGACAGGGAGAGCTGGAGCTCCTGCATTGCCAGCCCTCAGGACCTGTTCCTGACTGTTTTCCTTTGCTGAACATTTTCAGTGTTTTCATTGACACAGACAGTAGGCCAGCATGTTCTTAAAATACCTCTACCTCCAACTGTCTACACCACACTACATACACATAAGACATCACACCTTCTATATCCATCCCCCCTTAGCAATGGCTACTGCATTATCACCAGCAAACTCGGTGGTACCTTGGATTGCCACCACCGGCAGGGTAGGGCTGGTGGCACAGGGTCCTCCTGGTCACAATCAAACGATTGTGGCGACAGTGGTTGTTGCAAACATTGCTCATGCTTGTCAGCAGAGAAGTGTAGGTTCAGCCTTATATTTCACAAACATCTGTGGTCTTTGTATCATTCTGAATTGTTCATTTTTTCCTCACATCTTTAGCCCCTCTAGCCCTATTCCTCACAGATTTAAATCTCTCCCTCAACTGACATATCCCCATTTAGTTTGCCATGTTACCATCTCCCTACAAACTTACCACAACAAGGGAGGCACCTCTTGTTTTATCAAATCTGGATTTTCAGTTTACACTATTTTGAACTTCACTTCAGCAAATGTTGATTATTCATTATGCAAACTAAATTACCCAGATAATACCAGATATGTTTGTATAGGTTATTGCTCCCCCAATGCTTCCTCAAAACCCAGAAGATTTGACTCCATATCCACACAGTTAACCTGCCTTAACCCCACCCTTACTACTGAAATTACCATTTTGGGTTATTTTAATGTCCATAATGTAGAATGGTTATTGCATTCTACCAGGACTGACAATACTGGTCTAGAATGCAAACTGTTTGCAGAATCGTTTAATCTCACACAATTGGTAAAACAGCCAACCAGAATACCAGCTAATCATGGCCATAGTGCATATCTCTTGCATCTTATTCCTGACAAATAACCGAGATCAGTACAGGATAGTAGTACTGTCACCACTCGGATCATCCGACCATAATCTCATCAAAGCCTCATTAGTCAGTTGCCCCTAGCTTCCCCATTCTGAACCTGTCAGGGTGACCAAATGGCATATTGATTGGCCTTCTGCCCAATAGAGAGGGGCCCGAACCTGGGAGTAGCTCCCCAGGAGGCTGCCCTATCAGTGGGTGTATAATGGCGGGGCAGTTGCAGTGCCAAGGCGTGCTTGGAGGGTGTCCCTGCAGCTGCCCTGGCAGGGTGCCCCGAGCCCACTACCACAGCCACTGGTAAGCTGGTGGGCTAGGGGTCCCAGATCCATTGCCTGGACCTCGAACTGTGTAGTGGGTGGGGCCTGTGGATTGTTTACCCCCTCCCCCTTTATCTCTAATAACTATGACTAAATGCAAGTATAAGCATCAAAGCAAGCCTGAGGACAATAAATCACCCAGGGGGATTAGAGTGGATTCGTGGAATGTGGGAAGTTTGAGGGGAAGAGCGGGGGAAGTCATTGAGGCAAAGCCAAAGGTGGCTGTTGCGTATATGTACGCAACAATCTATCTTGCTCTCGTGTTCCTGAACTTGATTCTTCTGAATTCTCTACTCTCTGGCTTCGACTTTCCTGTCATTCTCTGACTAAATATATCTGTGCTGTTTACTTATCTCCTAATTCTACTGACTATCAAAAATTCTTTGACTATCTTACTTCTACGATGGAACACATTCTATCCATTTCTCCTTTCTC
>JAGKTI010022851.1:0-15069 GCA_018397915.1 Birgus latro
GGTAAAGTCTCAACGAATTCCAGGCCAATAGAAATTTTGCAGGATGAAAGACAGAGTCTTCGTCACTCCCAAGTGACATGGCAAAGTAGAAATATTAGCAATTGCTAGAGTCTCCTGCCTCCATACCTTTGGAACAACCAATTTTGATGTACGTTCGCCCACTCATCATTATGAGCAGCACGGGGAAGTCTCCAACGGTGCATCAACATACCATTCGCTAATAGGTAGAAACAGTCTGACAACTCAGCCTCACGTTCATCCTCACCCACTGTAGAGTCAGTCAGAGCTGCAGTCTCTGAATCAAATCTCTGCATCTCAGCCAGTCATAGTTAGACCTGAACTACTATGTGAGGAGTCCTCTACCTCAGGGTCAGTCAACTGGGCAATGTAAGTATCAGCCAGAGAAGTATCATCTGGCACCTCATTAGTATGAATATTGTCACTATCAAGACGGAATTTTGCCGTCATGGCTCTAGTTCCAGCACAGGCAGGGCACAGTGAAAGGCATTCTACCTCCAGTGCTTTTGTCCTCTCATCGCTTATGGGACTTTCTGGTACATAGGGAACTGCACTCACTTGCCCTGCTAAGTCACTACCCAAAATGAAATGGACCCATTTCACAGGAAACTGGTCAATAATGACAACACATACTGGACCTGAAACTAATTCTAACTGAGGCTCCAGTTCAGCCAGAGGAACAGACACATAATCAACTACTCCGTGTAAGAAGACATTCGTCAGGCTCGGCAACATTTATTATCCTCTTCAGCTTAAGAGACTGGAAATCACCTGTCTCGGGGAAATATGACTTCCTTAGTATTTTCATTAGCAGTTATCACTAGTCCTTTAGAAACGAAACTAGCAAACAGGATGTCTTTGTGGGAAGTGTTAGGAGAAACACGTTAAGGTGGTTTGGGCATGTGGAGAGGATGAAGAGTGAAAGACTGACGAGGAGAGTGTATGTGATTGAGGTGGAGGGGGCGAGAGGGAGGGGGGGGCGAGGATGAGATGGAGGGATGGAGTGGAGAGGTATATGAGAGAGGGGGGTGTGAGTTGGGAGCGTGGTAGTGAAATGGCAGGGGACAGAGTGACATGGAGGCGATTTGTTTGTGGCCACCCCGTGCGGGATTAAGGCGTCTGGCAATAGATAGATAGATAGACTTTGCTTACAGTTTGAGGAAGGATGCTCTGATGGAGAATCATTACCATCTTCATTAATTCCTGACTGCTGCACTATCCCAGTTGCACTATTGTTGAGTGATACCACTTCAAGAATTTGACTATCAGCTAACTACCCCAGTCTGGCTTCACACTCACGAAACACTACTGAAGATGTACGTAACTACCATTCAGTCTTTTTAATGTGGTTGCTCGTTTCAGCATTAGCAATCCCCCAAGTATTTATCAGAGCAATAGATTTAGTTCTATGACTTCCTTTCATTTTTCTACAAGACTCTTCTTGTTATATAACTGACAAAATTTAGACATTCTTACTGATACATTAGCAACCATGTTCCCATTCTCTGTAGTCGAACTAACATGCTATGAGGTCGCAGTTTTTTCCAGTGGAAGTCATCTAAGTTAATCTTAACTGCTTTGCAAGAGGATGGGTTTATTGAGTTTCACTGATCCACTCTGCTGTATCTACCAAATGAACTAGGCTTAGAATCGTATACTGTATGTAGATAATACTATAATTATCTGCCACAACAGCTGCCGTAGCCAAATCATCCACCTCTTTCCCAACTAGGTGAGTGGCAACATGCTTGGCAATACTAGTATTCCTAGTGAAGTTCTCCATTATTAAAAGTTCTCTCAGTTTAGTAAAATCCTTATTAATTTTCTTTTAAAGTGCTGCCACTGATCAAAATCTTGAGGTACTCAAGGGAGTAGACTGTAGCACCGGTCGAACAGGTCGGTACTCCCGAGGTGGATGGCAAGCTGCAGATAGAGAGAGCTGCAGCTCCCGTTTCACAAGCCCAGGACATGGTCCTGACCATCTCTCTTTGCTGAATATTTTCAGTGTTCTCACTTACACAGAGTAGGCCAGCATACTCTCATGTTACCTCTACCTTCAACTCTCTACACCACATTAGATATCACACCTGTTTCCATTCCCCCTTTGCAATGGCTGCTGCATTGATATCAGCAAACGCTGTGGTATCTCTGATTGCCACCACTGGCAGGTATGGGCTGGCGGCATAGGGTCCTCCCGGTTGCTATCAAGTGACTGTGCCAAGAGCGACTATTGCAAATACAGTTCATGTTCTTCGGCAGAGAAGCCCAGATTCGGCCCTATACTTCACCAATATCCGTGGTATTAGTACCAATTTGAATTCTTCATTCAGTGTCCCCTCTAGCCCTGTTCCTCACAGAATCTCAAATCTCTCCCGCTACTGAAGTTTCCTTATTTTGTTCTCCTGGTTACCATCTCCGCACAAACTTCCATAACAAGGGTGGCACCTGTTGTTATATCAAATCTGAATTTGCAGATGACATTGTTTTGAAATTCACATCAACTGATTTTGATTATTCACTGTCTAAACTAAGTTATCTAAATATTACGAAATATATCTATGTAGTATATCACTCCCCCAGTGCTTCTTCAGAACTCAGTGTATTTGACTCCATGTCCACACAGTTGACTAACCTTAATTAACCTCACCCTTAGGACTGAAATTACCGTTTCGGGTTATCACATTCTGCTAGGAATGACGATACTGGTCTAGAATGCGAGCTGGTTGCAGAATGATTTAATATCACACAGTTGGCAATGAAGCCAACCTGAATACCAAATAATCCTGACTGTAATGCCCACCTCTTGGATCTATTCCTGACAAATAATCTAGACCAGTACAGGGCAGTAGTACTGTCACTACTTGGATCTATTCCTGACAAATAATCTAGACCAATACAGGACACTAGTACTGTCACCACTTGGATCCTCTGACCACAATCTCATCAAAGCTCCATTAGTTGGCTCCCCTAAACCTCCCCGTCCTGAACCTGCCAGGGTGACCTGATGGCACTTTGACAGGGCAGACAGGGATGGATTCAGAAATTATCTTGCTGATACTCCATGGCACTCTTTCTTCTCAATTGACATGAAATCTACCCAGGTCCACATTAATGACTTAATACAAAATGGCATGGAATTGTTCATTCCATGTCAAAAGTTCACTAAAAGATCAGACTCCCCAAAATGGTTTGATAGCAATCGTGCCACAGCAATGGCCCAAAAGTACTTAGCATACTGTATGTCTATGTCTATCTATGTATCTGTATCTCCACTCAGCCAACATGTGGTGCTCTGCATAGACTGTATGTGGGGTGTGAAGTGCTTGTAAGTGTGATTGTTGTGTTAGAGTGGCTTTGGATGTGTGTGTCTGTGAACCAAGTGTAAACGGGCCCGCCTTAAACCAACTGGGTGCAAGTATACTAGTATGTGACACTAGTTCAATCACAGCACCTCTTATGTCCGCCAAAGCGGTAAGTGGCTTGGTGAATGCTTCCCAAAGGTTTTACAGCTCTAACTACTTAAAATAAACACATCTGAATTTCTCAGTCAATTTAACCTGCCGCATCCTGTCAACATGTGGGTACGTTAGAACTTTTTTTCATGCTCAGACACGTCGACGTACCGGTACATTCTGCAATTGCGAGGTCCGTCATTTACACATGATTCAAGTTTTGCGGGTGCTTTTTGGTAGGCATATGTGGGAGACCTTCCTCTACCAGCTCACAGGTGGCAACACCGCGTGACCACGCATTAGTACATTACCACACCTTAGTACGTTACTGATACTGTGTGTGCTTGCGACAGATGGTGCTCACTATAACAATAAGACCTGCAAATACGTGATAATAGTAACATACGGTGGAAAATGATATAATGATTGTGGAAAAGTATAATGAAAGTTGAAACAAGTCATAGTCAGTCAACTGTGCAAGAATTTGGCGATTTTGATGTGTTCAGTGAGTAAAACAACAATTATATCACCTATATTATTGTGTGAAAACCACTATATTCTTGTACTATATATAAATTCGTACCAAATGAACAAATATCTACCTATTCTGAGTGGTTTGCATTAGTTACCCCTATCACAGAAGACGTGACAGCAGCAGTGCAGCTCCAGAGAAGACAGAATCAGGTGTTCGGTGGGTCACCCGTATAGCACACTTATAAGCTCAGGTAAATACTTTCTTTGGTATTTTCCAATGTTTCTCATGAAAAGCAGAGGTTTGAGTCAAAGAAAAAAACGAAAATCTGCCGGGATAGTGGGGGCAGGTTATTGATGAAAAATCGGCCGGGATGTGGCGGGTTAATAGTGCTAGAAACCATGCAAAATCAGCAATAAATCTTGCTAAATCAAACTTTCTTCACAACCAAGCATCCAAACTACTAAACGTTCCTAATGACAATAGAATATTCTGGTCAAATTTCAGTTCTTTCAGTAATAACTTTGAGAAGTCTCTACCCATTTCCCCACTAAAAGCTTCAGAGGGTAATATTACAAATGACCAGCATGGTAAAACGAATATTCTTGCCAGTACATTTACCAGAAATTCTACAGCAGAGGGAGTCAGCCAGAACGTCCCAGTACTTGGACTTGACTCTGCTGAAATTGCTTCACTTCAAATACAGACTAGATGAGTAAAATCCATCCCAGACAATTTACCAACCAACAAACTCCAGGCCCATATGGAATTCCTTCATTTGTTTGGAAAAAGTGCTCCCCAGAACTTGCTTCCGTTCTAGCAAAATTATTCAGACTAAGCATACGTACATCTTCATTTCCTGTTGTTTTTTTGGGGGGGAAAGAAGCCAATATCCCAATTTCGAAGAAAGGAAGTTCCTCCGAACCCCTCTGATTACAGACCAATTGCTATCCCGTCTTCTCATGGTAAAGTACGGTATTTAAAACTGTAATGAATGAGTACATAGTTAAACATCTTGAACCCAACAGCTTAATTAGTGACAGACAGTATGGATATCACAACGAAGGATTCACCATTGACATACTCAATCTCCTGACTCATGCCATCCATCAGTGAATTGACCAACATGGAGAAACTCATGCATTAGCCTTTGATATTCCTAAGCCTTTTAACAGAATGTGGCACCATTCCCTGCTGTCCAGCTCCCTTGCTCTGGACTTACGTCTTTTGTTCCTCTTATTCCTATTATCTCAGTGACAGAAAAATCAGGGTAAAAGTAGATGATGTATATTCCAATTTTCACTCAATGACTGCCAGCATGCCACAAGGATAAGTTCGGGCTCCAACCCTATTCCTATCTATCTATCTATATACCTAGGCTGCTTCCTCCAAGGAAAGGGAAATAGCCGAGACAGGCCGACACACTCCCAATTCACTCATGCACTCAAACACATTCATTCGCAGTGCAATCAGTGACATCCGCAGCACAGCCCGACAGCAGAGTTGGTTTACCCCTGCCACATCATAATGGACCCATCCTCTTACCTGCACTTGACCTGATCAGCTGATCAGATCAAATGCGGGAGAATATCCCCTCAAGGCTGCGTCATCATTGATTCATTCACAATTTCTCTCCAGTCATTTCTGCCATGCACAGCCACTCTTCCTTGCTCATCAGACATCCCTCTCGCATCCAGCACTCTCTTCACACCGTCCATCCATCATATTCGTGGTCTCCCTCTCAGCCTTACACCTCTCACATCAGATCTAGTTATCTTTTTCATCAATTGCTCATTATCCAATCTCTCCATATGCCCAAATCATCGCATCACCCTCTGCTCAACTCGATCAGCCATCTATTGCACAACTCCAGTTCTTCGCACTTCATCATTTCTCACTCGATCCATACGCATCACTTCACACATACTCCTCAGACACCTCATTTCCATTACATTCAAACCCTTCCTCTTTGCTACACCCATATTTGTAATTCATATTAATGATCTTTTATCTGTCACCCGGAATCCCATCCATTCATATGCAGATGACTCAACACTTCACACTTCATTCACACTTAAACTCCCATTCACAAAGTTTAATATCTCTAACTCACAACTTGGTACTGCCATCTCCATAAATCAAGACTTATCTAGGATCACTGCATGGGAACAAAATAACCTTGTCTCATTTAATGTTGGTAAAGCCAAATATATTCAGTATACTAATACACAGGTATTGCCAGATTCCTATACTACCTTCAATACTACTAATATTCATATCTCCCAAAGTATTGAAATTCTCGGTGTTTCACTTAACAATGCCTTCAGCTGGATCCTTCATGTCAGAACACTTTTTTTTTTTTTTATGTGTCCGACTCTGGGCATAGGCTTTACAGCCTGCTATCATGGTCCAGCAGTCCTCCTACATACCATGTCACCACTTCGGCGCTAACACCCACCGTCCATATTGAATACATGCTAGGGCTGTCTCATACAGGACTGGTGTATTGGTATTAGCGGGGTTATTTTTACGACATGTCGGCGGGTCTTCTGGTAGATCAGTAAAGCCTGATTTAATGAAATTCAAATCCTTAAACTGTTCCCTGCCCCAGCGAGGATTCGAACCTGGGTCCCTCGGGACTGCAAGCCAACTCTCTACCGATCGAGCTACCGCCTCTGCCTCAAGGAAATTTGGATTATTGTACAGAGCTCGTAGCTTCTTTACTGACGGGCAGTTAGCTAGAGTTTATAAGAGTCTTGTGCGCTCTCAGTTGGAATATTGCTCACTCTTGTGGAATGGATGTGGAGAGATTCCACTAAAACAACTAGACAAAATTCAGACCAAAGCTGTTAGAATTATTAATAACGCTGCTGTTACAAATAAACTACCTCCTCAACAGGTAAGAAGGAATGTTGCCTAACTTGCATTGTTTTACAGTTGCTTTTATGGCAAATGCACGTATGAAATTGCATCCATTGTGCCACCTCTCCTTGCCTTCCCCTGTGCTACACGGGCATCTGGTAGCACACATGACTGGACTGTCACATTGCCATATTGCAGAACTTTCACCTATCAGAAATCTTTTATTTCCCGTACTGCATCTCTTTGGAACTAGCTACCCTAGAGTTGTTTCCTCCCAAACCTCAACCAAAAGCTGTTCAATTCCAACTGATACATTTTTTTTTTTTTTTTGTGAATGACGAACACCAGTAATCTAATGTATGAATTACTCTTTTATTTACTTTTTCCTTTCCTTTCTTCAGTTATTTAAAAAAAAAAAATCCACATGGGTCACAACTTTTTGTTTGTAAGTGGTTCTAAACTTTAGTCTGTATGTCTCTGGCACAAGTTCATAATCCCTACGAACCGCATCCTTTACCACCTCATCAGCAGCACACTGGTCAACTAATAAAGCAATATAGGACTCCTGTGCTGTACCCTTAAGTGCACACTGAAGTAATATCGACCAAGAGTTACTAGGCCAGGAGACACGAACTGCCACCTCAAACACTTGGAAATATTTAGTGACACCTTACGCCTAAAGGAGAGGACTAAATGTTCTCGGCAGCAACAAAAGAGTCACTTAAAGAGGCACCACAAGGACTAGGTGAACCGCCAAGCTGCCTCAGCCTGCACTCATGATTGAGTTCACGTTGTTTCTCTCGTGCTTGAAGTTGTCTCATTTGCAAGTGAATTTTGGCTGTTTCAAGTTGTTCACTGACATTAGTATTTAATGTATTAACATCTATATCTAAGTAGTATCACTGTGAATTGGTGGCTGTCGGTACAAAAGCTCAGGATTCTGAACATTATCAACACTGTGAGCAGATGGCTCATGTTCCCTGAGATCATGACCAGTTGTGGTTCGATCGGTTTGAACATCTTCACTCACTCTAAACACTGTGTCCTGAATCAAGCTAATTAAATTAAGCTTATTATTACTGAGAAGTTTCACTCATAAGCCTGAGCAGTCAGCTTAAACTCAAATTTAGTCAGATTTTCTGTTTCATATTGTCGAGGGTCAGTTTGCAAAAATGCTCTAACATCACTGAAATTCGTCAACACCATGATAGATAATTATGTAATTAGGCTCAGAACAAAATCATTAGGCTATCCTGGCAGAGGTCGCCATTTTAATTCTGCTACGGACTGTGGAAGGAGATTTCTGGTTCTGATGGCCAAACCAAAGGCAATGACACTTAAACAAATATACGTTACTTACTAAGTCTCTATACAGCACAAAACAGAATTAGGTTCTTTTTCATAATGAAAGGTGCACCGTGGGACACTTCAAACTTAATCAGAATCACTTACAAACCTACTCAGGTAAGATTCATCGACACTTCAGCAAATAGTTTACTAAATGGGAACAGTTACATTACTAGGCAGCTGGGTACAGGTTGATCACAAATTCTTACATAAACTGACGACTCGATGTCTTGGAGTACATCTTACACTAAATCATCAACTAAGAGAAGGATTTAGAGGGGGATGGAATCGAAAGTCAGGCGCTTTTCAGCATCTAGCCACCGTTCATCTATCCCAGTACCGATGCCTCTTTTCTTTCACTGACCTGTCGAAGCAGCAGCATTATGTTTCCAACAGCTCTTAAAGAGGGTAGTAACACCAGATTTTTCAGCTGGAATTGGCTACTGCATTCTGTACGGGCTGTCCTCATCACTTGGATTTGGCTCCACCTGCGTTCTCTCTCTATAATTCGAAATAAGTTGATCCTTATTATTGCTGACACGCCGTGCTCAAAACCAGGTTGCAGTTGCGTCAGTAGTGGAGGTAACTTGACTCTGTGTCTTCACATTGTAACTTCAATTGGCCAAACCCCAGGCTAGTGGCCAGGGAGTATTTGGTCTGATCAGCTGATCAGGTCAGGTGTGGGTAAGGGGATGGGTCCATTATGATGTGGCAGGGGTAAACCAGCTGTGCTGTCGGGCTGTGCTGCGGATGTCGCTGATTGCACTGTGCAGTTGACCCTCGTGCGGTGTTGTATGGTGAGGATCTGTCCCTTCTCCCTGTCAGGCTAAGATATGAGCAAATGTATGTGTGTGTGTGTGTGTGTGCGAGTGTGTGAATAGTAAATTGGAGGTGTGTCGTCCTGTCTCGGCTACCCCCCTTCTTTTGAGGGAAGCAGGCTGGGTATATAGATAGATGACTGTTGCTACAGATTTTTGAGCTTACTGGACTATCTACTGTAGTCATCCAGGCACCACTAAGGAATTCACACTCCAGGCGATTCATTGTAACGAAGCCTCATATAATGCTTCCTTTTAGTGACTAAGGATTTTCATAAGGGCTTTATTAAGCCCCATTTGGTGTTTCAGTGTAGCTCCCTAAGGATTTATCGCGCAAGTTTTTAACTCTTTCGAATCCCTACATGGTACCTGACTTTATCAAAATCCCGTATAGTCCATACTTTTATCACATTTGTACTTGTTAGGTACTGTAGGTAGGTTTCCTCGTGTGTCGTCGTGAGCCACACTGGCACAAGTTACTTGTGTGTTTAAGAGTTGAGTTAAAAATTCTGAAATACTTGATGTCTTTATCTGAGCCAATCAATCCCTTCATTGATACTGTTGTTGTTGTTGTTGGTGGTGATGGTAGTGGTGGTGGTGGTGGTGGTTGGTGGTGATGGTGGTTGATAGTTGTGTTGATGATTTTGTTACTGTTTTTTTTGCCGCAGGTTCATCTGAACATGAACTCAATAGACTGAATAATAAAGCTGTCCTTTTCTTGAGATCCAGCATTGCCATTTGGGGGACAGGGTGGTAAGGGACGTTTACAGGAAGGCAGTGGAACTGCCCAATTATATCGATGCCACATCATGAAGACTTCCTTCTTTAATACCTCTCTTGATAATAGGCTTGTCAGATGTAAACAATATATATCTATCTTGCTGTACTGTCACCATTTTAATGCATGAAGGAATTAAGAAGAAAAAAAACGCACTTGTATTTTCTGCCATAAATAGAATGACAAAGTGCGTTAAGAATTAGGGTCATATCGCTTTCACTTTATAGTACATTCATTGCCTAAGAGTAGCAAGAAGAGTTAATGTTAACACCTTTCTGTTACGAGCTGTTACGGACTTGAAGAAAAAAAATCATGTGACTTACTTCGTTTTTTTTTTTTTTTATTATTACTATACATACATCTCATAAGAGTATAAGGACTTGTGACCTACTTTTTTTTGTTTAAATTAAAAATGCAATATTACTACACTGTGTACCCCTGGACGCCTTTTCTACATTATTCATGTTTCCTCCAAATAATTACTAATAGTGTGAATGCAACAGTAATGATGCCCTAAGGCTGAAGAGGTCAGGTACTAAATTACATTACTGACCTGTTTCATACCAATGAAAAAAATCTGCCTGCGGGAGTCATGGAAAATTAATCAGTTTAATGTTTGTCTCATAGGTCCCGGTGTAGGTGAAGGGTGAGGCTCCGACACCAGCAGCCTCTCCACTACAAAGCCCACACTGCCCAGGGTGATGCCCACCAGGAGAAGCAGCAGAGGTCCCTGAATATGGATAATAGACAGACTCCTGAAATTAGTTTGGCTGTGTTCTGCTCCATCCTGCCCTTGCTGTTTTATTTCTTCCCTCTGTTTCATTCGACTTTCACGAGCAGCGGCTTCCAGTGTTTCCTTTTTCCATTGCCCATACAGACCAGCCTGAAACCAGAAAATTGCAGTGGTGAATCGTGGAAGAACCTAACATAGACTTCGCCAGGTCCCACTGTAGTGAATGTTATAGTTTTTATGTAAGACTTGTAGGAATCTCTTGACCAATAGTGTTATAACATTTATATTTCCTCTTCTCTAATCTAATGCACTGGACATACTGAATTTATGCATAGTCACCCGTTATACGTATAGCGGTTCATGCAGTGTTTCATGACAATACAGCATGTTAAGAATCGATTTAACAATCTGTTCTACAACTCTGACAAAGCAAAACCGTTAAATATAATGTATTAGTCTAGGCTGGTCACTCCTCTCATTCAAAGTAAAGTGGCTGATTGGGCTATAGTGGTACCATCACCACATTTTTTCGGGCTGTTCGGACTATTTCGTTATACCGTAACGAGGCCTAAAACAGTGTGGTCGCACAACTAATCTCTTGGAAGAATATATTTCAAGAGATGTAATATGATCTTCCCGAGTGAATGAAACCCAAGCATGTTCAAGGATGATGCAGGGCTGAACTGAATATTATTAAACATTTGTGGGTACTCCTCTGGAATATTGTGTCGTGATGATAAGTGTAAAAACTGAGTTTTTGATGCATTCAAAACAACAAGATTACTTTTATCCCAGTCAGAGATACAAGCCAAGTCAGACATTAGGTGTGCCATAGCTTCATCCCTTGTTTGTTGAAGCAACTGTTGAAATGGACGTTACGAGAACCGAATGGAAAGGTGAAGGGTGGAATCATCAGCGTACGAGTGGATAAGGTTAGATGTACAGCTTAGAAGGTCATTGATGAATAAAAGGAAGAGAGTTGATGATAGGACAGAGCCCTGAGGAGCACAACTGTTGACAGATCTAGGAGAAGGACGATGGCCGTTTACAACAGCGGCTATAGAACGACCAGAAAAGAAGCTATAGATGAAGGTGCAGATAGAAGGATAGAAACGGTAAGACGGCAGTTTGGAAATTAAAGATTTATGCCAGACTCTGTCGAAAGCCTTTGAGATGTCAAGTGCAAAGTCTCGAAAGGAGGATGACCAAGTCTGAAAGGTAGGTGCGAAGATCGCCAGTGGAGCACCCCAGATGGAACCCATACTGACGATCAGAAAGAAGGTTGTGAAAGGAAAGATGCTTTAAAATATTCCTGTTAAGAATTGACTCAAAAACTTTTGAGACAGATGTTAAAGCAATCGGACGATAGTTAGAGGGTTGGGAACGATCATTCTTCGTTGAGACTGGCTGAATGAGAGCAAACATCCAGCAGGAAGGAAAGGTACAAGTTGAAAGACAAAGGCGAAAAACTTTACTTAGGCAGGGTGTAAGCACAGAAGCATAGATCTTGAGGACAACAGGAGG
Source organism: Birgus latro (assembly GCA_018397915.1). Classification (NCBI taxonomy): domain Eukaryota; kingdom Metazoa; phylum Arthropoda; class Malacostraca; order Decapoda; family Coenobitidae; genus Birgus; species Birgus latro. The sequence continues at coordinate 12,005 of JAGKTI010022851.1, forward strand.
GACTCCATCAGGCCCATATGCCTTATTAGTATTTAGGCCAGTGATGGCAAAAAAATACATCAGCTGAAGAAATTTTAATGTCAGCCATGAGGAAGTCGGGCGGGGGGGAGTGATGGAGGAACAGCACCGGAATCGTCTAAGATGGAATTGGATGTGAAAGTCTGAGTGAAGAGTTCTGCTTCATCAGTAGAAGAAATAAGTACAGAGCCATCAGAATAGGACAGTGGAGGGAACCATGATGAGGTAAAGTTGTTAGAAATGTTTTTGGCAAGGTGCCAAAAGAAGGAGGAAGAATTCGAGTTGGGACGTTGAGAGCATTTAGTACAGATGAAATTATTTTTAGCACAGCGAAGAACAGCCTTAGCATGATTCCGGGCAGAAACATAAACAATATATGATTCAGGGGTGGGTTGGCTCTGGTACCTTTTATAGGCCCTCTCCTTGTTGCGGATGGCATTAGAACAAGTGTGATTAAATCAAAGCTTTCTTCATTATTCAAAGGGTATGAGAAAGGAATGTATGCTTCCATGCCCGAAAGAATAACCTTCATAATGCGCAAACACACACATGACTCCCGGCCATGGAAGCAATAATCGTTTCAGGGAAAATCAAAGAAGTATTACCTGAGGGCCTCCTAATCCGCTGCTCCAAAGTGCCACAGACGACATTTCTTTGGAGGGGCCACAGGCTGTACCAGAGTGATATGACAGGTCAAGGTAATAAGGTTGTGATCGGAGAAGCCCAACAGAGAAGAAAGATTAACAGCCTAAGCAGTAGGATCAGTTGTGAGGAAGAGGTCAGGTATGTTGGAGCTCTCTTCAAGGCGGTCAGGGATACAGGTAAGGTGCTGTACAAACTGTTCTAGGTCATTAGGGCTTGTTCACCAGGTGGATCAGTGAAAGGAGAGGAGAGCCAAAGGTGGTGGTGAACACTGAAATCTCCTGGAACGGAGATTTCAGAGAAAGGAGAAATGGATAGAATGTGTTCCATCATAGATATAATATAGTCAAAGAATTTTTCATAGTAGAATTATGAGATAAGTAAACAGCGCAGAGATATTTAGACAGAGAATGACAGGAAAGCCGAAGCCAGAGAGTAGAGAATTCAGAAGAATCAAGTTCAGGAACACGAGAGCAAGATAAATCGTTGCATACATATATCCAACATCCATCTTTGGCTTTGAAATGAGTATAGAGGAAGTAGGAGGAAACAGAAAAGGGTTTGCTGTCAGTTGCCTCAGACAGCTGAGTTTATGTTAGATGAGGTTTAGAGGAGGAGAGGCTGTGTTTGACACAGAGAAAGTTAGAGGAAAGGCCGTGAAATCTTGCAGAAATGAAGAAGTGAGTCAGACAGTGGCTCCAGGTATCCCTCTGAGTCGTCACCACGATTGAGGCAAATGGGGGCATTTATGGTCCCCCCCCCCGATCGAGTAAGGCCATTTTTTTTTTTTTTTTTTAAGGAAGTGTAGTGTGTACTGTGCATGTAGTTTGGTGTTGACAGTTAGAGAAACTTGTATTGGAGAGCATGCTGGCCTACTCTCCGTGTAACTGAAATACTGAAAAAGTTTAGCAAAGGGGGATGGTCTGGAACTAGTCCCGAGGGCTGATGAAACAGGAGCTCCAGCTTTCCCTGTCATCAGCTTTCCATACACCTTGGGAGTACTGCCCTGCTCGACTGGTGCTACAGTCTACTCCTATGTACCATGCTTTTGAACAGTCAGGCTGCACCGTTAGAAATTACTTATTTATTTTATTATTAGGAACTTAATCTTCGTCCCCACTTTATCCATTTTATACTCTTTGTGGAAAATGGTAAGGTGCATGTGAATCGTACAAATACGATAATTAGCGCAGTATTTAGCAGAATTTAAAAAGATATCTTAGTGCATTGAAATGAGGTCCAATACTTTTTAATGCTGCAAAATTATCTATATTAGACACTGTATAATGCATGTGAAAACAATGTTTGCTACTTTGTTACAGGGTGGAAGTATAAAAAGGCACTTTTTTAAAACTAAGAATGCTAATATATTTTCAAGTTACATTTAGTAAAAATATATAAAACACTGGTGATTAACCACTGAAGGAGTCTTCTTCGGAACAGATTATCTCATTTAACCCGAGGCATCTTGTTGACATGTGGGTACATTGCAACGTTTTGTCAGGGATAGACCCATCAATGTACCGGTACGTCGTGCAATTGCAAGGTTCATAATTTGCACAATTTTCAAAACTCGTGCTTGATTTTTGGTACGTAGGTGCGGGAGACCTTCCCCTACCTGCCGCCAGGTCTCGGTGACTCACCTGTTAGCAGTGACCCAGGTCAGACATGGCGCACAGAGGTCTCTCAGAACAACAAATTCAAGCCGCCCTGGACACCTTCACAGGCAACAGTGATTCGCCCCTCGATGACGAGGTGGCAGAGAAAGATTATATACAACTAGAGGAGGAGGAAAGTAGCAGCAGTGATGATGAGGTGCTCTCCCCGAGGAAGCGGCGCTACGTCACTTATCGTGTCACTAGAGAGGGCCAGCCTGCACCAAAACATCATGCAATCACCTCTTTCCAGCCCCTACATGATATGGAACCGGAAAGCGAGGACGAGGACGAGGAGGGAGCCGTGGGACGTGCTGCCATGTGGTACGGCCGCGAGATCATTACTCATCGCGGCCCCGAACTGACAGCACATCGTTCCATAGGTATGGGCCTAGTGTTTTGTTTGGGGAGGGCGGAAGTGGCGTGGAGGGAGTGAGAAGTGAAATTGAAAGTGTAGGGGCAGGAAATGAAAGCGAGAGTGGCAGGAGCGAGTCATAGCGCTCACGTTGCTCACGTTGTGGTGTGAGGCAGCGGAGCGTATCACGTGGGGGAGATGAGGGAGCGTGGTGAATCACGTGCTGTGGCGATGGAGTGGAGAGGAGAGGAGGAGCCCCTCCCCAGCATGTCTTATGCTCCCCAATATTCCCGAACTTCCTCCCCACAGCCCCTGATGTTCCCCAAGGCTATAAGGGTAAGGGAAAGAGGAAGGGTAAAAGGGGAGGGAAGAGGAGTGCGAGTGGAGAAGCCCCC
>JAGKTI010022852.1:3745-15067 GCA_018397915.1 Birgus latro
AAAGAGAGAGAGAGAGAGAGAGAGAGAGAGAGAATGGCTATGAACAAACAGCTGAATTCTATAGGTTCCTTAAATTATATTTTCAACAAAATAAAGTGAGTACACAGATTAATTAGTCGTAGTTACTATACACGAAATTGTTTTGTTTTTTTCAGGATAACTTTCTTGATACCCTAAAGAAGCCATTTCGACACCCCGTGGGGGTATCGAGGCAGTACTTTCAGAACACCTGATTTAAGAAGTAACTTTAAAATTCCTTGATGAGAACGATCTGAAAGTAGCAAAAACATTTATTTCTTGTTAAATGTGTAATGAACTTAACCCTCTTTGGGAAATATTTCATACTGGTAGCATGTTGTTCGATGAAGATTGTATGAAAATACAAAACTAACGGATTTTGCAGAGTACTGGAACATGCGTGCTCGTCATCATTAAGTCATTAAACGGTTTCAGTTCAGTTCTGTTACACTTGACTTCTTGGGAGTTACAGTCGTCAGCACAAGTTCCCTGCAAGCCTGTTTGAGTGATTAGGGTCGTTTTGTTTGGCAACAGTGTAATGCGAATAGTTACTACTTTTTTTTCACTTGACAATTGTATATATAAGAACTAGTGCTAAGGAGCAGCTACAAAACAATATTCTTTATGTTTGATTAGTATTAAAATGTGGAAAAGGCGACAGAATAATGTTATGAAAAGTTCCTACTCTCTCCCCAATACCCGTCGCGTTGATCCTGATCTCACTCTCACCTCCCCAACGCCCCGCTTCCCTTCATCTATTATCCCCACCGTCTCCTCAACCTTTCGATTATTTTTGATCCACTGCGCTAACCTACGTAATGAACCGCACTCTTCTGTATATCTATTTCTGTAAGTTTCTTGCTCCTCTAGATTAGTTTGTCTCTTGCGATGTCAGTCTTTCTCTCACACATTACTCCAAACACGATGCAGCAGAAACATAATTGCCTCTGATCCTGCTTCATGAATTAGTGAGCAGTATGAGATGAATGGGAACATTTCCCTAAGGAAGGAAGAGAGAAGTTGGAAGAACGGGCACAAATGTTTCTTTAATTCAGACTACTGAATAATCGCCGCCGACTGGCAGACTCAATCAAACACCAGTTAGGAATATATCACACGAACGAAACCCGTGTTCCTTTATCTAGCGGCTGTTGACAGTGACATGAGGTGGAGAAAAGAAAGAACACTGGAATAAAAGGAGTGGGAAGGAGACGGTGATGGTGAGAATGGAACTCAGTGGGGAAGGAATGGTGAACCTTGGATGTAGTTGGCATTATTAATATATTGTGAATAACTGAGAATGAAGCAGGCTGGGTTTAGTAAAGAGACAAGAGAACGGCAGTACAGAAAACTGGTTAGTGTCACTGATAAATAAACGAATTTAGGGAGTGGGGAGAGGAGAAAATGAAGAAGCATGAAAGGGTGTGGAGGGTAGGAGGAGAGGGAGGGGATGGGAGGGACTCTGAGAGCAGTATGGGAGAGAGAAGGGGACGGAGTTTACAGACTGTTATATGAAGGAACAGCAGAGTATTATTCTCATAAGTCTTTCTTGAAAATTCTTCCGTCACCTCTTGCACTTTTTCTGCTACTCAAATACGGTATACATAATATTTATTATAGGCATTCTCCACTGCTAATTGTTACAAACACGTCATAAGAGCGTATTAAAGCCTATGTGGCAAAGAGTGTCCATATATTGTTGCCAGACAAAATGACTCAAATCACACGAGTTGCCTTGCAGCGACTTTGTGCTGACGACTGTCCGTAATTTACCCTATCAATTTTGTTAAGTTTATTTATTTTTTCTCATACCAATGGATTTAATGGTTTCCACCTTTTTTTTTTCTGCAGGCTTATAAATCTATGAAATTAAAACAGAAATAAAGTAGAGAAAATGGAGAAAAGAAAAACTTCAAAAGCAAAACCCACTCTGAGAGCTAAAACAATATATGAGCATGAATCCTTTTATCATTATTTCACAAGTGATAAAAGTAAAAAAAAAAGAAAAGAAAAAAAGTCGATGTATGTGGAATAAATTAGACAAAATGGAGAGGAGAGACTGTGAGAGAATGGGAGTATGGATGTTGTTTATGTGCAGAGTAACTGAAAGTGAGAGGGCAAAAGAAGGAGTCTGTATGGCTGTGTCCAACAGTTGGAAGGAGGTTACATCAGAGTATGGATCCGTCGGCTCAAGGATTGTGTGGATAACACTGAAAGGTGGAGCACAAATTTGGGCGATTGTATGTGTGCGTATGCGCCAACACAAGGCCGTGCAAGTAGAGTGAAAGAAGAGTTCTGGACAAGTGTAGAAGCACGCATGGAAAATTTTGAAAGGAAAGAGAGAGGGTTTTTTATTGGAGATACGAATGAAAAGTAGGGAATGTGAAGGTGGATGGAGTAGTTGGTGAGTGGGGTGTGCCTGCAGAAGTAGATGAGAATGCCAGTGCTTCTAGTGGACATTTGTGCAGGAATGGGGTCGGTGATAGCCAATACCCTCTTTAGACACAAAATGATCCACAGGGAGATGTGGCGAGTGATGAGAAGGGTGGGCGGTGAACTGAAGGAATGGAAGACAATGGTTGATTATGTCTGTGTGGATGATAAAATGAGAAGATGTGTACTGGACGCTTGAGCATACAGCGGTTGCGAGAGTGGACTTTCTGACCACCACATGGTGGTGGTGGAAATCAAGGCTCAAATGAAATGGAGGAGTAGGAGAAAGGAAGGACAGGAGGAAGTAGTCCATACTAGGAAGGTACAAAGGATGCAAGAGATGGAAAGAAGGCAGAATATAAGAGAGAAGTGGAGGAGCGATCGGGTAAATATGATTTGGATCAGAAGGGGTACATGGAAGGTATGAGCAAAATGTTCACAGAAGATTTCTGTGCAGCATGTGAGGTGGTTTGTTGGGTGAAGAGAAGGCGAAGTGGTTAAATGAAGAGGTGAGACAGGTGGGTGGATGAGAATCAGGGACGTGGAGGAAGTTCAGAGACGGAAGAGAGAGTTATTTGTATAGAGGAAAAGAAAGGTGAAAGAATTACTAAGAGAAAATACAGGAGAGTGGATGAGGAATTTGGAAGGAAATTGAGTGTAAAGTGGAAGGAATGTAAAAAAATGTTATGGAAAGAGGTAAAGTCATTAGACAGGGAGATGAAGAAGAAAGTCGGGGAGTGAAAGATCAAAATGGAAGACTGCAAGTGGAGAAGGGAGAAAAAGTGGGCAGATGGAGGGAACACTTTAAGGAATTGTTGAACATAGGGAATGAAAGTGATACGAGTATGAGTATGAGTGGCGGGGAATGTCTAGGAGATGGATGGAGCTGAGAGGAGAGAAATAAATCAATAGGTTGGAAGTAGTGGAAATAATGAAGAAAGTCAAAATGGGGAAAAACCCAAGCAATTGATGGAGTGTGTGGTGAAATGCTGAAGCATGGGTGAGAGAGAATGGTAGAATGGATATGGAAGATATGTAGATTGGCATGGGAGGAAGGTAGAAGAATAAGGCAGGATACTTATTGACAGAATTAGGGTAATAACATAGAAATTAGTTGGAGAAGAACAGGGAGGTTTTAGGATGGGAAGAGGTTGTGTAGATCAGATATTCATTCTTAGGTCTTTAGTGGAAAAGTTTGTAGAGAAGGGAAATATGTTGTATGCGACTTCCTGGATTTGGGGAAAGCATGTGGCAGGGTGGATAGCCATGGATTGTGGAAAGTATTAAGTATATGTGGAGTAAGTGGGAAGTTGTTGAATGCCGTGAGGAGTATGTATGAGGGGGCTAAGGCCGCAGTGCGTGTGGATAGTGAATTGAGTGATTTTTTTTACATCTGAATGGGAAACTGAAACAGGGATGTGTCATGTCTCCATAGTTGTTCAGACTGTATAGGGATGGGGTTATAAAAGGGATTCAAGATAGGGCAGTGGATGCTGGAGTGAGCGTAATGAGAGAGGGAAGTGTTTTGAAACTCCCTGTACTGTTGTTGGAAGATGATACTGTATTAAGTGAAGACGAAGGTGAGCTGCAAGGCTTGATGAATGAGTTTGGGAGAGTGTGTAAGACGGAATCTAAAGGTGAATGTTCGGAAGAGTAAAGTTACGGTCCACGACAGAAATGAAACCACTGAATGAATGAGTTTGGGAGAGTGTGTAAGACGGAATCTAAAGGTGAATGTTCGGAAGAGTAAAGTTACGGTCCACGACAGAAATGAAACCACTGAATGTACAGTTAGGCTGGTTGAAGAGGTAATGGAAAATGTGAGTGTGTTTAATTAATTGGCTAGAGTGATGAGTAAAGACGGAAGGTTAGAAAGTGAAGTGCTTGAAAGGGTACAACAGGGAAAATAGGTTGCAGGTTATTTGAAAACACTGATAATGAACAGGGAAGTGAGCATGGAAGTAAAAAATTCATTGCATGACAGTATTGTGATACCTACCCTAATGTATCGAAGTGAAGCTTGGACCTACTTGGATGGACACAAGTCAAAATTGAGAGCAATGGAAATGAACTATCTGAGTGAAGAATGTGGAGCTGCGTGGAGAAACTGACAAATGAGAGAGAGGAGAAGAGTCGTGGTCTGGATGTGGATGAGATAGACAGCGTTAGGAGAAATACAATGAGGTGGTTTGGCCATGTGGCAAGGGTGGAGACCGAAAGACTAACGAGGAGAGTGTATGCGAGTGAGGTGGAGGGGGGGGAGAGGGAGGGGGAGGCCAAGGGTGAGATGAAGGGTTAGAGTGGGGAGAGATTCGAGAGAAGGGATGTGAACTGGGAGTAGGGCAGTGAAATGGAGGGTGACAGAGAGACATGGAGCCGATTTGTTTGGCCACCCCTTAAGGGACTGAGGCGTCTGGCAATACGAGTAGATTAAATGATAGACAGATTATAGAATATTCTATGGTTTAGACTATTCTATGCTTGCTTTTTTTCCCTGTTTCTCGTATCGATGTCGCAGTGTCGTATGTGGGGCTCAAATTATATATAAGTTATGGGCACAGTATGAGTGAAAATTTCGAAGCCACTATTATATGGGATTTGGGCAGCTTATAACTATAATTAATAAACATGGTTATATGCAAGACAACCATGGGATGTATATTACCTCTTTTCCAAAATCTGCATACAAGAGATTAGGTTTGCTAAGCCAACTTCATGACTTCTTTACTCCCGTACAGCTGCTGCGTTTATACAGCTGATTTGTTCGCTATTGTGTGAAGGGAACATTCCGGGCATATAGTGTTTGGTTACTTATTCCGTGCTTTGAAATAATTTTTAAGCAGACGAGGAGATGACCAAAGAGCACTAATCGAAGGGTCGTATTCCCATCAGCTTACAGGGTATGGGTACCTAATGTGTAGTGCCTCTTCCTTACCGGTTTACCTTTGCAAAAGGCTTAGAAGCTGCAGTATTTGGGATGTGTGTATCTTCATCGTTTGGTGATAATACATGCTAATATTTTGCACAACAAAATGGTCAGAGGTACCGCTTTTTTTTCTTTATTAAAAAAAGGAAGAACTAAAGGCCAAGAGCTCGCAAAATGCTTCCTTCGGGAAACAAAAAAGAAACAAAAACAAGATAACAGAGACCCAAATTCAAGGTCCGTTCATTTCGAGATGCCTGGACACATTGTGTCTGAAAGACTGGAGATCATAGGCTGTAGAAAATACAGACAGAGGGAGATAATTATAGAGCTGACTTGTTGTATACATGAAGGACTGAGAGTAACAGTTAACTTTTGTATTACAGAACTGGACAGAAAATGGATGAGAGTTTGTTGCTAGACAGATGCTACGTGCCCACGTAGTGGTGGAGGGATGCAAGTAGACATTTCCGAGGGGCAGTGAGCGTTGAAGTAGCGATACAAAAGAGATAAAAATGCAACAGTGAGTCGAAGAGACAGGGGTTGAAGGGAGTCAATAAGAGGAGGAGAGATACTGTATTGTGACGAGAAGTCTTTGATTCCACCTTGTTGAGAATGTGTGGAGTCTCGCCACTCATGAGAGCTGTACTCTACATAGGAACAAATAAAACCCATGTAAAAAGTCAACAAATGTGCACAGGTAAAGAAGGCATTGAGTCGGCTTATAACATCCAATCTCTTGGAACCAGATTGTACAAGAGGTAATTTGATCTTTCTAAGATAAATCCTGAAACTTTGAATCCTCAAGTATGTTTAAAGATGATGGGGGATTGAGCTGAATATTGTTAAATATAGAAGGAACTTCTGTGGTATATTTTTTCGGGTTGATAGATGTAAGCATTGAGATTTTGATGCACTGAAAATATCATTTTTACCCCAATCTGAGATATGTGCCAAGTCAGATTTTAGGTGTGTTATAGTCTCATCCCTTGTTCAATGAAATAACTGTTGAGATGGACGCTGCAGAAAGCTAATGTAAAGGCTGAGGGTGGAGTTGCCAGCATATGAGTTGACAGAGTTTGATGTACAGCTTAGAATATGATTGATGAATAAAAAGAAGAGAGTTGGTGTTAGGACAGAGCCCAGAGGAACTTTGATAGTTCTAGAGGAAAAGTAGCCGTTTACAACAGCAGTTATAGAACGACCAGAAAGGAAGCTAGAGATGAAGGCACAGACAGGGGAATTAAAAAAAAAACGTAAGAAGGCAGTTTGGAAAAATACGACCTATGCTAGACTTGATAGAAATCATTTGAGATGTCAAGTTCAATAGCAAAGCTTTCGTCAAAGGCTCGAAAGGAGGATGACAAAGAGTCTAAACAGTAGGTGAGAAGATCGCCAGTGGAGTGTCCCTGGCAGAAACTAAACTAACGATCAGAAAGAAGGTCGTGATAGGAAAGATTCTTAAATTTTTTTTGGTTAAGAAACTCGAAAACTTTTGAAACACAGGATGATAAACCAATTTGGCTATAGTTAGTTTTGGACAGGCTGAATGAATGCAAATTCCAGCAATAACGAAAGCTACAAATTGACAGACAAAGGCAAAAGAATTTAACTATGCAGGGTGTAACCACAGATACACAGTTCTTGAGGACAACAGGAGGGACCTCATCAGGACAGGCTGAATGCATGCAAATTCCAGCAATAAGGAAAGCTGCTAACTGACAGACAAAGGAAAAAGAGTTTAACTATGGAGGGTGTAACCACAGATGTACAATTCTTGAGGACAACAGTAGGGACCTCACCAGGACCATATGCCTTGTTAATACTGAGGCCAGATATGGCAGAACGTACATCAATTGAAGAAGTTTTTCTGTCAGCCTTGAAGAAGTTAGACGGGGTAGTGATGGAGGAAGAGCAATAGAATCATCTAGGGAGGAACTGGAGTAGAAAGTCCAAGTGAAGAGCTCTGGTTTATCAGTATAGGAAATAGCTACAGAACCACCAGAGTGGAAAAAGAAGAAGGAAGGATGATAAGGTAAAGTTGTTAGAAATGTTTTTGGCAAGGTCTCAGACGGAGCGGGAGGAATTCGAGTTGCAGAATTCAGAGCATTTAGTATGAATAAAATTATTTTTAGACTTACCACGACTCAAGCAGAAACATGAAAGATGAGATTCAGGAGTGTGTTGGCTCTGGTGCATTTAGTAGGCCTTCTCCATGTTGTGCAAATCATTAGAACAAGCATGATTAATCTGGCTATCTATTGCCAGACACTTCAATCCCGTAATGGGTGACCACAAACAAATGGCCTCCATGTTGCAGCGTCCTCTGGCATTTCACTGTTTTGCTCCAAGTTCACACACCCCTATCTCATACACCTCCCCACTCATAAGCGTAGCAGGTTCAGTTCTTTTTTTTTGGGGGGGAGCAAGGGGGATCGTGCCCGAAATTGCTCCTCTTGCCCGAATCAATATCGGGACATAAGATGCTTTGGTTCTATTTTTCACCTTGCATGGTACTCGTACTCAGTTTCAAGCTAATAACTATATTTCTCCCACGTGACTGGATATGTTCCTGATGAAAAACCTAATTTTATCTAATCGTGAACAGCCACTGGCGTCAATGCAATCGTATACAATTGTATTTTTTCAGACATTAAGTATTTGCCCACATGAAGTTGCATTGTTTTTGTCAATGTAGCAAGAAATTTTACAGGAGGGGGAGTTCTAGCACCCTGGCCCAAAGAGGATCTTACCACAAACTTCTGCCCAAAGGCATAGTTCCCTGCGACCCCCAGGGAGGTATTGTTGGATTACTGGTCGGTGGGGTCGCCACATCCCTATGCTTAGAAAGAGGGTGTGGTGTGTAATGTGTGTGTAGTGTTGTGTAGATAGTTAGAGAAGAATGTATTGGAAACTATGCTGGGCTCCTGCTCTCCGTGTTAATGAAACAGTGAAAAAAAAATCAGCAAAGAGGGATGGACGGGAGTTATGCCGAGGGCTGGTGAAATGGGAGTTCCAGCTCTCCCTAACACCAGCTTACCATCACCCTCAGGAGTATTACCCTGATCGGCTGGCGCTACAGCTTCCTCCATAAAAAATGGTAATAGGCAAAATAAAAACAAAAGAGGTTCTTGAAAGTCACATTTGCTGACAGGAATGCAGAACACAGCCATCTTGGGTGAGTTTAATCAGTAACATGTGTGTATGTGAAGAAAGCAGGAATATTAACATCATAGATCAAGTGCAGTTGCTTATGCAGATACAAGTAATAATTAATATTCATTGCGAAAATATGAAAAATAAGAGCCTATAAAAGGTTTCTTCATTGTACCGATTAGAACAAAATAATCCTCTCCATTATAAAGAATATAAATAATAACTAACTCAGAGCTTTACCTATGATAACACAACTTATTATTTCCGTTAAGAAGTAAATAATAATTACCGCTATAATGATTACCGGTATAAACAAATAAACTGAGAAGGTTGCCTACAAAAGAAACAAGTCTTTAAAGTAAACTAAATAGCTCCACTCTTTACAAGTTATGAATTAAATTATTCTTAATTACACCAAACTGGACAAACTGGAAACTGACAAAGGAATTATGAAATTATCATTTAAAAAAATTTCAATGCTAAGTCCCATTTTGCAAACATCGGAACATGGGGGCTGAAGGCTAAGAAAGCTACAGTTAGTTCAGAGCATTTAAGGGTAGGAGACTGAACTACACTCCTAGTAGTGTCTACACGAATGATAAACCCCCGGACACCTCTGGGACTGAACTATGGAAGGCCATGGTGGGCTTCAACCCAAGTATTCTACCAATCATACTACCAGGCACTTAAATTATCAAATACATAGTGCAACGAAGAGTACTGGAACTTGATAATCGCACTCAATACTCAGAAAACAGGTCTTCTGTTTAACTAGCACTTATATTTTTACAGTTAAGAAACAGAGTTGAGGTTGGCATCATGCAATGCATCAACTGACCAGACAGGAGACACCAGAAGCTGAATGAAAATTCAATATAATTTGGATTTGGGCCTTTATGCAGCGACCTTTCTTTGATAATCGATATTACATATGTCGTCTTTGAACCAAGGTTTTGTCCTTCCTCTTGTCTGTAAAGCTCTGTTATGCTCTACAGTACACTACATCACATAATTTGATACACCCCTCCCCTCACCACTATATAATTAAGAAACCCTAAGATTACTAAGGAATCCCAATAAAGTACAATTACTAGAATAAGCAAAACCAAGCCCAAGCAGAAAATAGTATCATATATAAACAGAAATTTTGTCAATGACTTTCACATAATTAGAAATTCTCCAGATTTTGCACAAATGTTTGAATCAGGACCTACACTACAAGCTGTAAACCGTCAGTCAACACGTAGTGGTGCTCCACTTAGGCAGAAATATATAAAATACGCTACAAGAGCTTAAAAAAACTGGCAGCTCTAGATCGGTATGGTATATCGGCACCACGAGGGTCTTAAAATGTCATAGTATTCCGCCCAGAGGATATGTTGCTTACTGAAAGCACATGTAGGGCTACAAACTCAGTGGGAACCAATATCGCTAAAACAGCTCAATGTCTCTAAAAATAAAGCCAAAGTAGCCAGAAGTCGCCGAATTAGATCTAAAAGGTGTCGATTGGAAAATGAATTCATATGAGACTGCAAAAAAGTCTCGGATATATGATTAAAAAGTTTGCATTTTACTTCATAATGATATATCGGCTCACATGACGCAATAAAACGCACCAAACGACAGTAGAACAACCAAGTCAAGACAGGTTAATATACAGTAAAATATCTGTCCGAATTTTTGGCGAGTTCTACCCGAAAATAGCTCTTGACTGGAGCCTGGGGGGACAATTGCCCCTCCCCCCTGCCCCTCCGCTTCCTACGCCCATGTCCCTACTCCATCTCATCCTTGGCCTCCCCTTCCTTCTCCCCCCCTCCACCTTACATACACTCTCATCGCCTGTCTCTCGCTCTCCATCCTCTCTATATGGCCAAACCACCTCATTGTGTTTCTCCTAATGCTTTCTATCACACCCACATCCACACCACAATGTTCCTTCACTTCCTCATTTGTCAGTCTGTCTCTCTTTGTGGCTCCACATGCTCCTCTCAAATAACTCATTTCCATTGCATGATTGAACTAAGGGTTATTTGCATTACTCAAAGGATATGAGCAAGGAATGTATGATTCCATAGCAGAGAGAATAACCTCCGTAATGCACAAGACACACACTGATGGTTCTTGGGCATGGAAGCAATAGTCATTCCAGGGATAATCAAAGAAGTACTGACTAGGAGCCTCCCAATCAACAGCTCGAAAGATCCACAACCATCCCTCTTTGGAGGGTCCACAAGCCTTACTGGAGCGATAGGAAAGGTAAAGGGGTAAAGTTGTGATCAGAGGAGCCCAGCAGAGTGGAAAGATTAACAGTATAAGCGGAAGGATTAGTTGTAAAGAAGAGGTCATTTATGTTGGAACTCTCTCCAAGGCGGTCAGGGATATGGGTAGGGTCCTGTACAAGCCACTTTAGGCCGTTGTTTTAACTGCCATTGTTCCTCTGTTCAGCCTTTCATTCTCAAGGAATATCAAATGATTCGTATTTCACGTAATTTTTGGGCACAGGATTACAACACTTTGGCTTAGCAACATCCTCGCAGGTATAATTTTTTACATTTTGTACAGACTTAGCCTTTTACATTTTGTACAGACTTAGCCAAGTAATAAAGTGATTTTAACCCGACGAGTCCCGACCGGATTTTTACCCAGCCTACCCCCAGATCCCGACCGATTTTCGACTTTTTGTTTTTTGGCTGAAACCTTCGCTTATGGTGAGAAACGTCGAAAATTCAAATGTTGATACAGGTGTCACTCAACCTTACGTTTTCCTTCTTTTTCAGGGTACCTGGCTAAGA
>JAGKTI010022853.1:0-15067 GCA_018397915.1 Birgus latro
AATGATCAATCCCATTTTGACTGATAGACCAAAAGTAACACAGCATGTTCTCACTGTGTCATGTGGATGTGTGGCAAGGGATGCAAATGTCGGGAAGCAAAAATCTACTGTACACCTATGTGTTCCTCGTGTGTTAACCACTCTTGTGCTAATTCATGCCCTCCTGATGGAAAAGATACGGAGTCCCCATGCTATAATTGTAACCATAACTAGTTATGAGTTTAAACATCGTTGTATCTGGAAGTAGGTCAATAATTGCTGCTTGTGAACTTCGGTCACAAAATTCGATACCTTCATCCATGGTTGATCTTCAGTGATTCCATCAAGTTTAGTCTCAGTCGAATTTAAATTTGGAATCATAGGGTGAAATATCTAAACTTGTCCTGTGACCTCAACCATTAAGTATGTGCTCTCAAGTCAGAACTCCTTTATTGCCTTACCTTGAACCCATCTGTTAAGTTTTATCTAAATCGAATATGAACTGTTTCAATTCTCCCTGCCTTGTGACGTGGACCTATGACTTCATGTTCCTTAACAATAAGTCATCTTGACTGACTGTCAACTCTTCCAAAAAGTTTGGCCTAAAGCAGATCGATACTTCTTTCTTTATTTTTTTAACATACACTTGCTTATTCTGGTATCACAGACAACCCAGGACGAACTCTGACCATTCTTGTAATCGTGGCCTCTGATTGTTCAAAGAATCGAATCCCTTCATCCTAGGCTGAAACTTAATTATTCAGTCGAGTTTGGTCATTACTTGATCAAAACTATTTAAGTTACATGGCCATGTGGCACTGGCCTTTGACCTTGTCCTGTGATCTTGACTTTTGACTGTCTTAAAAATCTAAGACTGGATAAAAATTATAAAGTGACTTTGCCATATGATAATAGCATTTCATCATTTGTTCTCCAAGGCAATTGGTAAGCCTCTTGGCTGACCCCATTCTCTTCCACCAAGTTTGGTTCAGTTCAGATAAAACTGCTTTAAGTATTTTGTTAAACACACACACACACACACACACACACACACACACACGCACACCCGCATCCAGACAGAGAGAGAGAGAGAGAGAGAGAGAGAGAGAGAGAGAGAGAGAGAGAGAGAGAGAGAGAGAGACAAATATCAACCCTGAACATTACGTGCGCGCATGTGTAGACCTATTACTGAAAACATTGAATTCGTGGTACATAAATAGTTGCGTGAAGTATGGTTACAAATATGTACGAAATTTAAGATAGTTATATGTATCATAATCTTCCATTTCCTTTCTTTTCGTTGGTCATATTCTTCAACTACTGTAATTAGGCAAAAGCTGTCATCTTTTGCTATTTCGCATAGGTCCATTACCAAATACGATAATATACGTGCTCTGCATAATTTCTACAGCAGTTTCTCGGCCACAGCATTATATTCTTGTGTTAATCTCCTGATAAATCTCCTCTTCCATTATTCAGAGATGAAAGTTTCAGGCAAAGCTAAAGTGGATAGAGTATATATGATGCTAATCTCGCTTTACAATTTCTTGGATAAAATAGTTCAGTGTGCATAATCTAGTATTAACTTGCGCCCCTATTTTCGCTTTCCCCCACCCTCTGTTCTCCCGATTAACCCCATAACAACCAGTGACAGACTTATCTTTACATTTTGCCTCTCTGACCCACACCGTGACCCTCCCACTTCCAACAGCCCCCAGAATCATATCCCATTTCACTCTCCATTAAACAGCCTTTGAGCCAGTCATGTGCATATATACACATATCTATTCGGATATGTATTCATGATTCAAGTTCCTGTGCCTTACTCTCAGGTGAATAAAATCGTCCGACTTTGACTGTAACGGTATGCCAAAGATGTCCCGATCATGAAAGGGATTTGGTAAGAGCATTATTTAACCATGCCCCATGCCTCACTCTCAGCTGAATAATAAAATCGTCTGACGATAGCTGGAACAGAACACTACCGGTGTCTCAATTATCTATCATCTGTCTGTCTGCCTGTAGCCAGACGCTATAATTCTCCACTGGGGGCCTTTTGACTCTGAATTAGTTGTTTTTGCGGGGAGGGACATTAACCCTCCACCAACCAACCTACTGACACGTCGGGAACAAGTATGGGTTGGTTAAATGGTTACCACTCAGCGCTGTCAATGGTGTCCTCGCTTACAGGAAACCATTAGACTTGTCAGTGAACGAAAAGCCACCTGAAAAGGAAGGAAGAGTGATAAAAACTGACAGGAAGGAAGGGAGAAACAGGAAGCGTGGAGGGCAGACACAGAAAAAGAATGGTAATGCAAAGGAAAGAAATGGGTAGCACTACATCAAGTGAGAGGATGATGGTCACCACCACCACCTACCTACTATCCCTATCATACTGTGGTTAAATGTACTGCAGTTTCATATATGTAAATTTTTTTAACTGCTTCCCATTGATCGAGGGAACCATACGCACTCCGGGGATATGATGGGTATAATTGTTCTGCGTGCAGCCCACACACGCTATGATTGCCGCGAGTAACCTCAAAGAGGGTTATGATTGGGCGTAATCACATCTCTCTCTCTCTCTCTCTCTCTCTCTCTCTCTCTCTCTCTTTCTCTCTCTCTCTCCATACAACAGCAACAACAACAACAACAACAACAATAATAATAATAATAATAATAATAATAAATGGTACAAAACTGTTGTCGTCGGCGTGCACTGTGCTCATATACCGCGGGGGATCAACTGGTCTGTTGGTTAGCACATCCAGCTCGGATCGGTCAGTCAGGTGGACTCTCCTTTCCTCCCTCGTCTCCATTTACCCAATGGTAGAAGAGGGGACTTGGATGTAAAACTATACTCTTTTTACTTTAACTTGGCTTAAAATTGTCATCCATTCATCCTGTATGCTAAGATATAACAATAAATGAAGGCTAGATGATGCTAGTCACGATATGCTATGGAAAGGATGCAGAGCCTTTGTTTTATCTTATTCTACCATCAAGCTACGTGAAATAACCTGTAAACGGATGTCAGCCTGGGCCCAGTAAAGGTAAAGGGAGCACAGCACTGTACTGAAGGTTGTGTTTTAGGGAATGGGTTGGACTTTATGGAAAAACTGTCTGCCTGAATGACTCTCTTCTAGTCGATAGGTATTTGACTAAACCCTCTCCTTCTCAGGCTTCATCTTCTCCTCCTCCTCCTTCTCCGTCTTCTTCTCCCACTCCTCCTTCCTCTCCTCCTTCTGTTCCTCCTCCTTCCTCTCCTTCTTCCTATCCTCCACCTCTTCCTCCTCCTCCTTCTCACCCTCCTCCTCTTCTTATTCCTTCTGCTCAACCTCTTCCTTCTCCTCATCCTCTTCCTCTTCCCACCGTGCTGGTGGCAGTGTTTTATTATACGTGAAAACTAGGTTCCACCCCCATGTGCTGTCCAAGCCCAGTATTACCATTATAGATGCCAGTTAAGTTCAACTGAGTATTAAATCGCGTAAAATAATTATATGTCTCGTCTAACGTCCTCCGGCACAATCAACTGACACAGATGAAAAACTTTATGATCAAATTGCGGAAATTTGTTGTCAAGACGATAGCATAATTTTTGGTGACTTTAATTTTCTAATAACAAAGTGGGGTGAATCGCTAACCGCTCACTCAGGATATGAGTTTTCCGGGAATCTTCAAGAAAGCGCCCATTACCAACACGAAGAATACCCAACGAGAGGAAACAATGTCCTAGACATCATATTAACTACAAATGATAACCTAGTTAACAACGTAGAAATCGGACATAAGTTTACTTCCAGCAATCATCAAATTATACAGTTTAAAATTACTACGGAAAAAGTGAAGGAAACAGAGAGCAAAGAAAAAGTCTCAGACTGTCGTAGAGTGGATTTCACCAGACTCAGAGCGCACTACAGATTGGAATCAAATGACTGAAACCGATGACATAAAGCAAACATGGGAAACATTCACCAAAAAATTTAACGAATCGGTAAAGTCACGTGAATCACTACGTAACAGGCATCATGCTTGTAACTGTAAACCAAAGTGGTGGTCCAGTGAAATTAAAAGTAGCTAAAACATGCTTACCATAAATATAAAACTACACAAAATTATGATGATAAATTAGAGTGAGACAATTTACGCCACGTATCGAAAAGAATTACCAAACGAAACAAAAGAGCACTGGAAATCCAAATCGCTAATACATGCAAATAAAATCCAAGAGAACGTTACAGTTATATTAGAACGAAAAAGATAATGACTACATCAACAGGGCCTCTAGAAACAAACAATGCCAAACATACAGAAAATGAGGTTGAAATGGCGAACATTCTTAACAATTAATTTGCATCTGTTTTTACAGTAGAAACACCACCACTGTCGCCCATAAACCCAGCAAACAGCACCATCCTAAATAACTATACTATCCACAATAGCTATATCCTTTCAGCCATAAATGGTACAAACATAAACAAAACACCTGGACCTGATAAAATATCACCGAGAATGCTCAAAGAAGCAAACAATGAGTTATTGCTGCCACTCTCTTATTCAATAATCGTTAAATACTGGGAAAGTCCCATGCGAATGGAAACTAGCAAGTGTAACACCAATTTTCCAAAAAAGGAAATAAGTTCCTGCCTGGAAATTACAGACCAATCAGCTTATCAGTAGTGAGCAAATAAATGGAAACAATCATAAGAGATAAAAAAAAAAAAAAGTTAACTATCTAGAAGAAAATAATAAAATCAAAGACTCGCAGCATGGATTCAGAAATCGACGTTCATGCTTAACTGAATGGACTACTACCATGATGTTTACAAATCAAATGACGACTCAAGACCAGTAGATATAATTTACTTCGACATTCAAAAATCATTTGACACCATCCCTCACAAGCGTCTCGTAAGCAAAACAGAAGCCCATAAAATAAAAGGAAATATGCAAAAATGGTTACAAGACTGGCTTTCAGACCGAAAATAGCTAGTTGTGATAAACGGAAACGAATCCAAATGGCGTAATATGATTAGTGGCGTTCCCCAGGGCTCAGAACCTGGACCGATACTTTTATTTTCTACGTGAACGACATGGATGAGGGTTTAAAATGTAAAGTATCCAAATTTGCAGACGATACTAAAATAACCAATAAAGTAAGTACAACGTTTAAGTGGCAACAGTTACAAAATGACATGAATACTTTGGCAAGCTGAGCAGAAAAATGGCAAATGAAATTCAGCATAAAAAATACAAAGTATTTCACATTGCAAATAACAACATCCATGCAAATTATAAAATGAAAAATATCCAATTATCAAGTATGGACAATGATAAGGATCTTGGTGTGATAATATCAAATGACCTAAAACCAAATAAGCAGTGCACCGTGGTGGATAAAACTGCAAACAAGTTGGTGGGTTTTACTGGAAGAACTTTCAAGTTTAAGTTGGAAAAAGTCATACTTGCCTTGTACAACTCACTAGTGCTCCCCCATCTCGAGTACTGTGTGCAGTTATGGTCTCTGTAATACAGAAAGAACATGTAAAAATTAGAGAAAACACAGTGAAGATTCATAAAAATGATAGCACGCACGACTGAGAAACAAACCATACGAGGAACACCTCGAAGAACTTAAATTATTTAGCCTATGCAGGTTAAAGGTGACCTTATTAAAGTCTTAAAAATCATGAAGGGGTATGACAACTTAGACATGAATACATATTTTGAAACAGATCGGTCGAGTCAAACGATGAGTAATGGCTGCAAAAGCGTGGGAAAGCATTTGTAACCCCATGAGGTAAAATACTTCTTCAACAGAATCGTAAATATATGGAACAGAGTACCCTCAGATACCGTGGACAGCATCTCAGTTAAGGCATTTAACCCGCCACGTCCCGACCGAGTTCCAACCTACGATACCACAAAATCCTGAGTATTTTTGGATTTTTTTTTTATTGGCTCAAACCTTTGCTTTTGGTGAGAAACATCGAAAATTCATAGAGAAATCGCGATCCTGTGCTTAAAACTGTTGATATAGGTGTCATGCAACCATACGTTTTCCTTCTTTTTCAGGGTACCTGGCTCAAGAAAACGAATTATGGAGGGGTTAACTAATTCAAGCCACTTTCAATTATGTATTTATTTATGTATTTGGTACGAATTTATGTGTAGTAACAGACTATATTGGTTTTGACACATTTATATGTCA
This sequence comes from Birgus latro, assembly GCA_018397915.1. Taxonomy (NCBI): domain Eukaryota; kingdom Metazoa; phylum Arthropoda; class Malacostraca; order Decapoda; family Coenobitidae; genus Birgus; species Birgus latro. The sequence continues at coordinate 6,191 of JAGKTI010022853.1, forward strand.
CGAATTTTCTACATCGTAAAATTGTGTATCGTAAATCGTGACATCGATTGATTTTGCGGGAGCGACGAATAGTTCTGAAATGCATGAGATTTCGCTCAATCTCTTAACCGTCCACTCGTGTACTTGTATTTGAATTAAATTTTCAAAAATTTCGTCATTCTTTCGCGAGTGACTGTCTTTATGTACAGAAATTTTCAAACTTTCGTCATTCTTTCGCGAGTGACTGTCTTTATGTACAGACAGTACATTCCTCTGAGCGATAATTTCTGAATTGTCGTTTCTCTGCACTTGCCTCCCTAGCCATTAGGTGGCCATGCCCTTTTCACACGATGCCTCTGTTTAGATCAAGCATCGAGTCAGTCGTCCAAGTGACAGTCAAGGAGAGTGGCAGTGCCGTGCATAAAGCTCGAGCGGGTCTCTATTCTTGGCTATCTCAGAAGTCTCGGCTGTATCGGCGTGAATTCCCGAAGCTCCCACCAGCCTGGTGATCGACTGTATTAGCGGCGGTCTCATCTCTTTTGATTAGTATTTCTTTCGTTTTTTTTTTTTCTAGGCTAAGGTTATTTAGCTCAGTGCTTTATTTAGTTATTTGTTTGAGTGCTTGAGTAAGTGCATTTCCCTTTCTTGATTTTGAATAGATTCATGTAACGTAAATTTATTTTCATGTAATTAATAAATTTACAGTTCGTTTTCTTGAGCTTTGTTAAATGTAACAGTCGTGTTTTATTTTCCCACATATTTAGTACACTTTTGCAACTCCAGGTTAGCACAACTACTTATATTAATCACGACTGGTACTTAGGCCAGCTCTTGGTATTAATTCTAAAATCCATTGTGCCAGCTAGGAGTTTGGCTCAGCCAAGATCCTGTTTATTATTATTATTATTATTATTATTTGAATGTTAAGGGATGAATTAACATTCTCAGAGGCCGACAGTACAGTAATACAGCCTTCTTGAGCGTTTAGTCTCTGCTGTGTACTGTTGAGAAAGTCTATAAATTCTCGACTCCAGAGAATTGTCGAAGTAAGCCAGCATAAATGTGAAATCGCCACTTGATTTCACGAGTCGATTCTCTCGTGATAATCGACTCGATAGTTATTCCTAGTGTCCATAAGCACATTTTCATTTTCCCCCTGACAATATAGGCAATAGAAGCATTGTTCAGCCACCAAACACATTCACATATGGCACCTTCCTTTATGACCTTACCACCTCATCACTTCTCTTTGTTTCTTGCTCTAGCTTCTTTATTTCTTTGTCCTCCACCTCAAGAATCACTTTCACCGTGAATTTCGTCATTGGAGAGACCGTGGGGCAACATACCTTTACTGGCCAGGTTACTGCTAACAGTTGAATTACCCAGTGTGGGGGGAGGGGGGAAGTGGGGGTTAGGTGGGGCCAGGCAGTATCCCCGCTTGACAGCAGGTAGAGGAATGTCTCCCACATATACCTACCAAAAATCACCTATGAAACCTGAAAATTGTGCAAATTTTGACCCTTGCAATTGTGCGACGTACCCATACGTCGATGGGTGTAGTTGTGACAAAACATCACGACGTACCCATACGTCGATGGGATTCTTCGGGTTAAAAACAAAGCAGACAAGTAATTGCACGAGAATCCTCAGTTGACTGCGTTTCTGTCCGAATAACTTAATTTTACCAACTACATGTAAGTTCATTCACCTCCTGTCTACAAGACACTCCGTAAACTTAATGTACCCATACATGGCATCAAGTCATGACATTATATATTTAACAATTTCTTAAATGCAAATAAAGTTGTGTATGCACAGACTAGGATCCTCACAGATAAGCCGGAGTTAATGGTCACTACTCTTACTTTCGACCTGTGATAGGCTGCGGATCACTGAGAGTCCCTGTTACTTAATGTACCAGGGGTCATTGCTTCAAGAGGTAACTTATGTACTTGTCCTACATGGGAAAGTTCCTTGTCACAGTCTGACTGGCTGCTGCCTACCATGAAAGCGTCAGGCAAGGCTGCGGCACCTCCCCTGAACATCACATCCACACTGTGCATTTTCCACTCTGTCTACAGACGTCTCACTAACTCATTGTACCCGTACATAATGTCATGCTTTAGTTATTTACTAATCTGATTACTCATTTTACTTTATTACTTTCTCTTTCAGGTAGCTTATAGGTAAAGTATTATAGAATGTAACTTCTCCTTTTCAGTCTTTCCTATGAAATTTCCATGTCAGTTTTTCCATGCTGCATGGTGGTCCTTTTCAGTTTTTCCTGCCAGTTTCACTGGAGGATTTAGATATGGGGGGAGCCTTCTTGCTTTACTGTTCTTATCCCTCAGCAAGTAGAATTAGATCTCGTAGTCACAGTCTACTCTGTAACAGGCAACCTGGTTTGGATCATAAGGTCTGTTGCTGTTTGCTTTCCTTTGTATTCCGTTGTATTCTTCCTCCTCTTCCTTTTCCTCTTCCTTCTTTTGTCTGTTCCTCCTTTGCCTTTTCCTCTGTTTATTCCTCCTCATCTTCTTCCCCTCCCCTCATCTTACTGCTCTGCCTCCTCTTTCTCTGCTTTTTCCTCCTCCTCCTCCTCTGCATCTTCTTCCTCCTCGTCTTCCTTTTTTTAATTCTCCTCTTCCTCTTATATCTCTTCCTCCTCCTCCTCTTCTTTCTCCTCTGCCTTTCCCTCCTCCCCCTCCTCTTCCTCCCCGTTCTCCTCTTGCTCCTCTTCTTTCCATACCTGTTTCTTATCCTCCTCTTCCTCTTCTGCCTCTTCCTCCTCCTCCTCCTTCTCTGCCTCTTCCTCCTCTATTCCTAATCTACTCCTTTCTCCTCTGCCTCTTCTCCTACTCCTCCTCTTCCTCCTCCTCCTTCTCCTCTTACTTCTCTGCCTCTTCCTCCTCCTCCTTCTCCTCTTACTTCCTCCCCCTATTTACTTAAAGTGCACATACAAGATTGAAGTAGAAGTAATGCTTTCAAACTATGAAAATCCTGTTTCTGTAAGGAAATAGGCAGAAATGGGTTTGGCAATAGAGTAGTGGACTAACAGAATAATCTACCTAGTGCGGCATATAGTTGCTGCCTCTTCCATTGAAAGTTTCAAGCATAGGCTAGATAAGCATAAGACAAGTAAGGGCTGGATATAAAAACAAATCTATTAACCGAAATTAATTAAATATTCTCCCTTTCAGGTTTCACTACTATGGATTCTTTTCTTCTTCCGCACTTTCCCAGAAAATGTCCACGCGAGTTTTTCTAAATTGCGTGCTGTTTCTTCCGACTTTTTCCTGCCGGGCTTGGCTGAGGAGTTTGGTGGGTGGATGAGAGCCTTCTTTGCTATCCTTGTCTTATTCTAGCAATTTAATCAAGCTTGGAGCTGCCTGGCATGGACCAACTGGCCTACTGCAATTATCGTCTCTTTTTACAATCTTATGTTCTTAAGTTCCTCTTCTCCTCTGCCTCTTGTCCATTCACCTTATTATTCTCTGCCTTTTTCTCTACCTTTCTTCTTCTGCCTCTTTCTTTTTCTCCTCCTCCTCCTCCTCCTCCTCGATCTTAAGCCGCCTTAGAATTCAGACGTTTTTACCAGTTCTCTTCATTAACAAGCGTTTTAACAACAAGTTTGAATGAATATTGGTGTGAAAGGGAATAGATCAATGTATAAGTCCTACACATATTTCCCCCCGTGTAAAGTATTAAAATAGCTTGCATGAAAAAGTTTTTGAGCATGTTAAAGGTGTAAATCTTCTCCTGTCCAGTTGTTTTCATCGTCTTCCCGCCCTCTTTGTCGTTTTTCCGCCTTTATTTTTTGTCATTATATAGTTTATTTTCCCACAGCTCAAGATAAGTTAGAATGATATCATAGCAAGCAGATTATCTTTTCTTATTAGTAAATGGTGTTAGTGTATTGAAAGTGTATCCACTAAACAGAGCTTTTTTTGGGGGGACTGTATTTTCCCACCATCAGCTATGTACGTTTTAGCGCTGTAAAGTCTAACAACTGTTAAATGAGTTGCTTGCTGTTTTAGTGCAAGTGTTTAGCATTGTGTTTTGTACAGAGTAACAACTGTGTGTATGATGTTACACCAGTGAAACAGTTTATACGTAAAAACAATTGTTTACTGAGGGAAGCTAGGTTTTATTTTGATTTTTCCCTCCATTCTATTATTATTTTTTTTTCCTCAGTGAATCAGTTTATGGCGTATTTCTACAATTCATGGTAAGTTTGATTATACCATAGCAAGTAGATTTTCTATTCTTTTTACACTGGCAAAAGAAGATAGAATATAGAAAGTTAATCTCCCTCGAAATTCAATATTTCATTTACAGGGTAAATTATCCATTTCTAATAACACCCCTTAGCCAGTTGTATTTCATTTTTCTTTTTACTTTTTGTGGTATTTTGGAAATATTGCTGCAAAATGCCATCTATAATGAAGATCTGCCAGGAATGTACTGGTCGTTTTGCTCCTCACTATTTTTCGGATTACTTTTCGACACCCGTGTGCAAACTATGCATGATGAGAAATTATCTTGAAAATGGCTTAGCGGAATCATAGAGAAATTACAGGGAACTCAGAGCAGAGTTGGAGATACTGTAAGAGTTCGTAACGGCAAACGTAAGAGTTGGTGATAACACGCAAGAAGAAGGATGTGCATGAACCAGGCCCGTACCAGCCCCCGCCCATCAGGCAGTTACGAATGATAGTGTATCTTCCTCACCCAGCAGTTCCATATTTCCCTTGCCAAGTGAAGTCCCCTATACTACGGTAAGAAATGGTAGGCCTACAAAACCCGTAAAGGGTATGAGGAAGCACCTCCCCGTAACCACGTACCTCTTGCTGAAGAGGTTGACGAGACAGAAAAAACAAGGCTTATTGGGGACTCTATTTTACAAGGTCAGCTGGAGGAATTCTGCGGACGTGCCCCCAGCAGCAGAAAGAGGTACTGTTTTCCAGGAGGTGGACTATGTGATATCATAGAAGCCTGCAATGAGGTCACAAAAGACACAAATAATAAAGCTCTATACGTTACTTATGATGGTACGATCGATTTGAAGCACCACAGATCGGAGGAATTGCTAGCAAAGTATCATGAGATGACCAAGGGAATTAAATCTAAGTCCAATAATGTAATGATATCCGGCATACTCCCAAGGATCAAGCAGAGAATAGTTTTTATGATAAGGCCTTCAGCACAAATAACCGTCTCAAATCTCTCTGCACACAAGAAGGAGTTGGCTTTGTCAATCTGTGGGACCAGTTCTATGAGCAACATACTCTTTTCCAGGAAGATGGTCTCCATCTGAACTCAGTAGGAGCGGCATGGCTAGGTAGATTTTCACGTGATAAAGTTGCCCTCTTCAAATAAAACAAACATGGAACATCCAGGAGCAGTAACCTCAACGTCAATACCTGCAAAGTCAGTTCATCAACTGTTTGGGACAGAACGAGAGTCTTCTGTGTTAATACACGTAGTCTGCATAACAAGTTTGAGGATTTAGAATATCATATTTACCAAGAAAATAATGACATTGTTGACGTCATAAAGACCTGGATTAACACATCTGACTGATTTTTTAGCAGAATACTCATTAACAGGGTACAGTATTTTCAGCTGTGAGCGACCACACCGAGCTGGTGGCGGTGTTTTGCTATACACGAAAACTAGTCTCCACCCCCTTGTGCTATCCAAGCCCAGTACAGTATTACCGAAACAAATGCTAGTTAGTTCAACTGAGTATTAAATCACAAAATTTTGTCTATCATCCTCCAGCACAGACAACTGACACAGATGAAAAAGTTTATGATCAAATTGCAGAAATCTGTTGTTAAGAGGATAGCATAATTTTTGGTGACTTTAATCTACCAGCAACAAAGTGGGGTGAACCGCGAACTGCACACTCAGGACAAGAGCTTTATATAAATCTTCAAGAAAGCACCCTTTACAAACATGCAGAATACCCATCAAGAGGAAACAGTCCTAGACATCATCTTAACTACATATGATAACCTAGTCATCAACATTGAAATCAGATCTGAGTATAATTCCAGCAATCATCAAATTATACAGTTTAATATTGCTACTAAAAAAGTGAAATAAACAGAGAGCAAAGAAAAGGTCCCAGACTATCAAAGAATGGATTTCACCAGGCTCAGAGTGCTACTTACAACTAAAGCTAGGAATTAAATGACTGAAACTAATGACATAAACCAAATGTGGGAAATTTTCACCAAATAATTTAATGAAGTTGTAAAGTCATGTGTGCCACTATGTAGCAGGTGTCCAGCTGGTAATAGTAAACCAAAGTGGTGGTCCAGTGAAATTAAAAGTAGCTTAATGGCCAAAAACAGGCTTACAGTAAATACAAAACAAGACAGAATAATGATGATAAATTACAGTACGATAATTTCCATTGCATATCGAAAAGACTTATCAAACAAAGGAAGACAGCACTAGAGATACACACTGCTAATATGTGCAAATCAAATCCTACAGAATTTTACAGTTACACTAGAAAGAAAAAGCTTACGACTACATCAATAGGCTCTCTAGAAAAGAAAAATGGCAAACATACATAAAATGAAGTTGAAATGGCAAACATTCTTAATGATTACTTTGCGTCTGTTTTTACAGTAGAAAACACCACCGAAAGCCTGCTGTCGCCCATAAACCAAGAAAGTAGCACGCCGTCCTCAGTAACTATACTATCGACAATAGCGATAACCTTTCAGCCATAAATAGTACAAACATAAACAAAACCTCTGGTCCTGATAAAATATCATCGAGACTTCTGAAAGAAGAAAAAATAAGTTACTGCTGCCACTCTCTGTCTTATTCAGTAAATAATTAAATACTGGGAATGTTCCATGCGAATGGAAACTAACAAATGTAACACCAATTTTCAAAAGAAGGAAATAAGTCACCCAGGAAATTACAGACCAGTCAGCTTAACATCAATTGCGTGCAAGTTAATGGAAACAATCATAAGAGATAAAATAGTTAATTATCTAGAAAATAATATAATAAAAGACCCGCAGCATAGATTCAGACATCGTCGTTCACGCTTAGCTAACGTACTGGACTTCTCTTTCATGATGTTTGCAAATCACATGATGACTCAAGAGCAGTAAGTATAATTTACCTCGACTTTCAGAAAGCATTTGACTCTGTCCCTCACAAGCATCTCGTAAAAAAAAAAAAAAAAAAAATAGAAGGCCATGGAAAAAAAAAAAAAAAAAAAAAAAAAGAGAAAGGTTTAGAAAAAAAAAAAAAAAAAAAAATGCGTAGAAATGGTTACAAGACTGGCCTTCAGACCGAAAACAGCGGGTTGTGATAAACAGAAATGAATCCAAATGGCGTAACGTGATTACTGGCGTTCCCCAGGGATCAGTACATGGAGTGATACTTTTTCTTATCTATATAAACGACATAGGCGAGCGTCTAAATTATAAAGTATCCAAATTTGCAAACGATACTAAAATAACCAGTAAAGTATCTTCAAAGTTACAGTGGCAGCAATTACAAAATGACATTAATACTTTAGCAAGCAGGGCAGAAAAATGGCAAATGAAATTCGGCACAGAAAAATGTAAAAGTACTTCATGTTGGAAAAAAAAAAATTGATGTTTTCCTCCATTCTATTACAATATGAACAGTATCCAGTTATCAAGTACAGAAAATGAAAAGGATCTTGGTGTGATAATATCAAAACCGAGTAAGCAGTGCACGAAGATGGATAAAACTGCGAACAAGCTTTTTTTTTTTTTTTTAAAGAACTTTCGAGTTTAAATCAGAAAAAAGTCATACTTGCCTTGTACAACTCACTATTGTGCCCCAATTTCAAGTACTGTGTGCAATTCTGGTCTCCATACTACAGAAAAGACATAGAAAAATTAAGAGAAAATACAACATAGAATCACAAAAATGATACCACGACTGAGAAACAAACCATATGAGGAACGCCCTGAAGAACTGAAATTATTTAGCCTAACAAAACGCAGGTTAAGAGGTGACCTTACTGAAGTTTTCAAAATCATGAAAGGATATGACAATTGAGACATGAATAAATATTTTGAAACAGACCGGTCTGCAAAATTATGGGAAAGCGTTTCCAATCCCCTGAAGCAAAATACTTCTTCTTCAACACAGTCATAAATATCTGGAACAGATTACCCTCCAATACCGTGAACAGTATCTCAATTAAGACATTCAAAAACAAAATAGACAAGTATTTGCACGAGAATCCTCAGCTGACTCTTCTTGTCCGAGTAACTTACTTTTACCATCTACATGTAAGTTCATTCCCCTTTTGTCTACAAGACACCCCATAAGCTTAATGTATCCGTAGATAGTGTCACGTCACGTAATTATTTGTTTTTTAGTTTATTCAATGCAAATAAAGTAACATAAACACAGATTACGATCTGCACAGATATCCCTGAGTTAATGGTCACTGTTCTTACTTTAGACCTGTGATGGGCTGTGGATCACTGAGGGTCCCTGTTAGCTAAGTGACCACCATCGTTTTTTTTTTTTTTAGTGTACCATGAGACACTGCTTCAGGAGGTAACGTGTGAACTTGTCCTGCATGAGAGAGTTCCTTGTCTCAGAGAAGTGAACGGAGCTTGGGCCTGACTGACTGCTGCCTACCTTAACCTGCCGAGTCCCAACAACGTACGATGCACGTCGCTACTTTTTTCTGCGGACAGACCCAGCGACGTGCATCGTACGTCATGCAATTGCAAGGCCCATTGTGTGCACATTTTTCAACATTCGCGGGTGATTTTTGGTAGAAATATGTGGGAGACCTTCATCTACCTGCTGTCAAGCAGGGATACTGCCTGGCCCCATTTTTTTTTTTTTTTTATGTGTCCGACTCTGGGCATAGGC